>PVJC01034605.1:0-18717 GCA_004026665.1 Murina feae | reverse complement strand
GGTGAACACAGAAGCGTGTGGGAGGGAGCACTGGCAGTTCTCACTCTTGGACTCAGCGTGGGGGTGGAGAGAGGGAGCAGGGACTCACAGATGACATCCGGGTCTCTGGCCTGGACCACTGGATGGATAATGGACATACCACTCAATTGTAAGGTAAATCCAGGCCAGAAGTGGAGGAGGCAGAAGGTGGGAAATGATGGGTGCGAGCGGTATGGGGTAGTTGAGCATGAAAAGCCGCCTCTCTGTACACAGCTCCTGGTGCAACAGTCCCCTCCAAGTCTGGGCTGCTGAGGGAGGAGGAGCATGGCTGAATCTGGGGAACTTTGTCACCGCCATCTGACCTGATCCTGAAAATGTGCCAGCTCTATGGTCCCTGGAGACACCTAGGCCAGAGGTCTGCAAAGCGGGGACCTGTAGGCTGCCTGCTATGACAAACAGAAGAAATGGAAGTCATTATCAACTTTTAAAATTTTATGTGATTTTACATAAAGACCTCAATTTCTGGTTTCCCGTTGACACCCACAGGCCATCATTCCCAGGTGGCAGTGGATGTCCGGGGCAGCTGGGGCACCCTTGTTGGCAGCTGGCAGGGGACCTCCCGGTTGCCCTAGGCTCGGCCTAGCGGCTTTGTTCATTTCTCTTACCTGCTAGGTGTTTGTTGAGTTTTCCATCCATCCGTTTATTGTCCTTAGTGGAAAGGCACATTTTATTTCTTTTATTCCTCACCACATTCCTTGTGAAGTAGGTATTCCAATTTGCAACTGGAAAAACTGAGACTCGGAATCAAGACATTTGCCTATCACACAGGACTGGGTAAGTAAGATCCAGGTGTTTTGACAGAGGGACTGGCTTTATCTACATCCTCGCTGCCTTTCCCAGTATCTCACTCCTGAGATTATTTTTAAGAGAGATTAAGATCACATTTATTCTTCCAACAAATGATTCATTAAGTTCTAGGTGTCAGGCTGACTATGTCCCAAACCTTATTTGGCATCTTTTAGATGCTGTCTTTTCCACACAAAAAAAGGTTATTCACAATCTGACATTGGGTCAGTGCTGGTCTGAGATTCTTTTCCTCAGCCAGCTTTGGATAACTGATGGGCGTGTCACCTGCGTCCCCAGGGTTGGAGCAGTGCCTAGCACATAGTAGGTAGGTTTAACACTGCAGTGTTGAAAGAGTGACTTCTATCTCCTGGAAGGAAGCCTATGACTTCTATCTCCTGGAAGGAAGCCTGAAGATACCTGAGGCTTTGTCTTTCCATAGGAAGAAGTTACAATCGCAAATGAAAGGACCCATTAAAGCTGTTAGTAAGGCTTATATCTTGGCTTAAGTACTTACGAATTCATTTCCCATATCTAATTAATCAAAAGAGAAACTGCTGCTCACAGTAAGAAAATGTTACCACTGAGTCGATAGAATTCCAGCCCAAAGCAAAGAAACAAACCTCTAATCAACCTGTATGACCCCCCAATAAGTGGACTGTCAGGGTAAAACTTTTTTAAACATTCGGAATAACCTGTGGGTATCTTTGAAGTTTCCTACAGGGATAGAGTCCCTAGCTTGGACCCTTTGACCTACAGATGGACGCTGGTGAATTCTGGCCTGAAACTTTGCTTTAGACTAGTGTTTGGCGTATCTCAGTGGGGTCCAGTGGGGAATTGCTACAACCTGGGCCGGCTGTGGAACAGGAGATACCAGTGGGCATAAGGGGGCTTGAAAAGCAGGGGGTTCAGGCTCCTGAAGCTGCTTAGCTGCTCAAGTTTCTTGAATAGGTTTCATTGATGTCAAGGCTCTTTCATCTCCAACATTCTGTGCTTGTCCAACGAGATCTGGTCTCTTGGCTTCAAGTGTCAAGTGTCTGGGTACAAAGTGGTGAGTTCAAAAAACAAACTAAACAACAACAAAAATCGTAAGAACTCACTTAACTTAGTTTACATAGAATTTTCCATTGGACCTAAAGTCACTTCTTAACCCATTGTACCAAATACTAGCTGTGTGATCTTGGAAAAGTAATCCAAGTTCTGTCAGCCTCCGTTTCCGTTATTCTAAGGACTAGATCAGGGAAGACTGCTAGGTTTCACCTTACATATCAACACTAATCAGTTGGTCATGCCTATCTGCAGAGCACTGTGTTGAGAAGGATTCTGAGGCCACATCTAGGTTTATTAGGACAGAGGGACATTACCCACTAGTAGTGTCTGCCAGTGGCACTGGGTGGGGGGAAGGCATATCATTCTTAGGAGAGATGAACTTGAAGATCCTTTCCAGCACCATCAGATCATTGAGTGTGTGTCTATGCATTTTAGATTCTGCAGGCGTTTGATCTTTCTCTGGATCAGGATCATGCAAGACTTGATAATAACCTTGTTTTTTAACTACAGAAAGATTGTCGATCGAATTGACAGTGATGGGGACGGCTTTGTCACCACGGAGGAGCTGAAAACCTGGATCAAACGGGTGCAGAAAAGATACATCTATGATAATGTTGCTAAAGTCTGGAAGGATTATGATCGGGACAAAGACGATAAAATTTCCTGGGAAGAATATAAACAAGCTACCTATGGTTACTACCTAGGTAAGAGGCACTCAGGAAAGATGACACAGCTGGGGCCCACATAACAAGCTTTTTGCAGAGACTCTCTACTCCCTCATTATATCCACCCCCTTGGGGGGATGTCACAACCCCCTAAGTAGAACCTACTTGTGTAACATCCTGCTCTGCTTACTAAGAATGCACTTCGTTGCTTACTCTGTATGAGATCCTAGGTGGTGAGTAGTGGCAGGGTCTAATGAAAAGTGACTTAGGTTGCCACCCTCCCTGAGCTACAATCTCAAGGGTACACTCAGAACAAAGCAGAGAGGCAGCATGTCTGCCGTCCAGTTCAATTTCAGATAGCAAGATGGGCTGGAGCTATCGGGGAAGACTTCTGATAGAGGATGGCTTGGGAGCTGGGCCTTCAAGAATGGATTTGTATTTGGAGAGAGTGGGGGGGAGGTGGGTCAGCTGGAAGGGCAAAGGTGCAGCGTTGCATTTAGCAATGGGCAGGGTTTGGATATAAGACACACCTGTTTGGGGAATGATGGAATGGTGTGTGCAAAGCACTGGGTGCAGTCCCACTAGGTGTGTGGTCGACAGTGAGGGGACAGGTCTGAGAAGCACCGAAGTTGCACACATTCACAGACAGATTAAGGGAGATCTTGAAAGCCAGGCAGAAGCATTTAGACAAAATGTGATACTAGGGAACCTCTGCATGTTCTGGAGCAAAGAATGATGTGATGAAAGCAGGGTTCAGCAAAGAGAAGTATGGCTTTGGTATGGTCAAAAACCTGTGCTCGTAACCACTACTAGAACGCCCTTAATATGCCCGGTAGGGCTGTATTATAGGGTGGTAAGAAGGGGCAGATACTAGAGGCATTCTGAAATAAATGGCATCAGAGAACTTGAGAGGTCAGGATCTTTAGTCCCATGTGTACTTCTTTGGGCATGAAGGACCAGTGATCTGGCAGGAAATGCCTTCCCTAGCAGCCCAGTTGAAACGTTTATGTGCACATCCTGCAGGTAACCCTGCAGAGTTTCAGGATTCTTCAGATCATCACACCTTTAAAAAGATGCTGCCTCGTGACGAGAGAAGGTTCAAAGCTGCAGACCTCAATGGTGACCGAACAGCCACTCGGGAGGAATTCACTGCCTTTCTGCACCCTGAGGAGTTTGAACATATGAAAGAAATTGTGGTTTTGGTAAGATAAAAGAAGTCCCTGGGCTGGGAGAAGACCAGAGCAAATGCTACTTCAAGATCCTATCTTTTGTCTTGTCTTCCAAAGAGAGAATGTTCTTCATTTTGAGAAGAACCCTGAAGTGGAGTGCATTGGAATGCCTGACCACCCAGTCAATGAGTCAGGGCAGGCTAGGTGCTGTAACAAATAGCCCCCAACCATAGCCATTTATCACAATCAAAGTTTATTTCTTGCTTATACCACTTCCAGGGCAAATCGTCCTAATCAGGTAGGTTTTCTGGGCAGTTCTCCTCTAAGAGCTGTCAGGCAGCCAGGCTGCTTCCATCTTATACACCACCATCCTGTGGCCTCAAGGTCGTCCTGGTAGCTGCCAGCTGGTAGATAAGAGGAACTGAGGAGAAGGCAGGCTACCTAACTGCTCTGACCAGGAAATGACACATCCCTCCCTTTTACATTCTACCGGCTCCTCCTAGATGTGATGAGGCTGGGATATAGTTTAGATATGTGCTCAAAAAGAGCACATGGGTTTGATAAGGAAACTAGCTAGTCTCTGTCCACTGTTCAGCTTTGAGGGAACTAAGGAAAAAAAAAGACTCTGGAATGGAATATACTGGGTTGTTAAACCGTACAGAAACATACAGTAAAAACCATGGCTGGAAAGGATGCTCCCCTTAGCTCGGGTCTTCAGAGGATGACTAGGTCAGATCCTATGGGCTTTGAGGGTCAGCTGTGCTTGTAAGGCCTGAGTGTGGTGGCTTTCCATAGTGTTTTGTGGAGTCCCAGATGTCTTAATTTTCCAGGACAATAATATAATGCCGTCACCTGCTTCCTGGTCAGATAACCCGAGGCTAGCTGCCTCAGTGCTGGGAAACAGGTGGCTGAAGCTTTTGTTTATAACCAGCTCGGGGCTATTTTAGTTAATGCAGTTGGTGGTTGGGCCCACTCTTGCCTTCTGCTTCACCCTCATGACCTGAGGACTGAGCAGTGGCTCCAAGAATCATTTCTTTTTACTGCCCAGCATCCACTTAGTGAGAGCCGACTTGCCAGAGGGTGGTGAAGATGAAGAATTAGCCATAAGTGGATTATGTGCCTTTGGAGTTGCTGAGACAATGGACATTAAAGTCATTGAAATACTCCCCATGGCAAAGTGCCTAATTCGGAAGTCAGATATGCTAAACATAGAACATAATACACCCAAAAGTCAGATAGACTTCTGTTTCCTAAGTGCCCGCTGTTTCATATTTTTCTGACACCACCCCGGTGTTCATTGTCCAGTTAGCCCTGGAATTTATCTCTGACCATCTGGTCCAGTGGTCTCAAGCTGGGTCCTCCCGGTGCCCCCGGGGATGATTTGGCTGGATGGTGGAAGTGGTTGGGCTGGCGTATAACCAGGGCATCTCTGGACTTCCACGAACATTTTCCTTTGAAGAAAGTGTTCTACTATGGAAATTGTGGGAGTAGGGAGTAGACAGAAACCACTGCATTGGTGCATGGGAGGTAAGGAGACAAGCTCAAAGTCACCAAGCATTCAACCTTGAAAGCCGAACAAATGAGGACAGTAGTCAGAACTCTTAAGAGTTAGAGCGCAGAAGCCATCTTGCATCCTGTTTTCTGTTTGTTTCCTAGGAAACTCTGGAGGACATCGACAAGAACGGGGATGGGTTCGTGGACCAGGATGAGTATATTGGTGAGTGCAGCCTGGGTCCTGCTCAGCTGTCCTAGCTGGGCAACCTTCCTCTACCCACATGTCTGCCTACTTTATCCAGACGTCTCTGTTAGCAACCGCTATAATTCTGTAGGTGTTGCTCTTAAGAGGGACTTGTTACACCATCCCTAGTGGTGTAATATCAGGGAGGAATTATTAGACCTCAGTCAGTGGAGGATCGAGACCAGAAGCTGGTCCCTACCTGTAGGATGGCCAGCAGTTGGCCCCACAGCTCTCAGAGGTGTCCTTCATCACACTGTGCAGTTTTCCTTTGTGAAATGCGATTGGAGACACCGTAGATCTACAGTGAGTATAGAGCAGACAGTCTCAGCGGAATCAGACTGGGTAAGCAGGGCCTACAAGCTCTAAGTAGACACAGCTATGATCAGCAGAGCTACTTATAGGCCCAGGCTGTCTGCAGAAAACCATTCCTTGCAGGTAAATCCTTTTGCAAAGTGCACAATTGCCCCATAATATAGCTGTTTTGTTTTTGATCCTTTCATTGGGACCGCCATTTCCAGCATTTTGTTCTGAAGGGCTTCATGTGAGCATTGTCAAGAAGTGCATTTTCAGGCAACTGAGCATTGCCTGAATGCGACTCAAATGAATGTAGCTGGGTCAGAACCCACCGTTGCTGGTTAGAGCCCTTCCCGGCAGCCCCATAACCCTCCAAGCGTAAAGGACTGGAGCAGGCAACATGAAACTTTCTATTTGATCCTCATCAGCTGCTACTTCAGTGCTTTGGTGCATGGCCGCCTTCTCATGATACCTCCTCTTTTCCCAAATCTCAATCAGGGAAAGCTGGTAAATCATTCAAGGGATAGGATCACTGTGATTCTTATCCACATATTGATTAGAAGCAGTTAATTACCTTTCAGTGTAAAATCACAGCCCAAGTTGCCATCGGTCTTTGGCCTGTGGTTGTGTGGCTTTGCCAGCCCTTACCCAAGAACAAGTGGCTTCAGTAATGAAGGGCAGAATTGCTTCTAGATGTTAGGAATTGATCCCAGGAAAGTAACGCTGTTCTCTATCAGTCTGGTGTAACAGACAGGTAGCTCCACCACAGTCCTTAAAATGATCTTGGTGGCACTAATTGTGTAGAATAACAGATGCTGACAGCCTCTTGTCAGTGCAAGAGCACAGCCTTCTTGCTTGGTGCACGTCTGAGGGAAGGTTCAGAGCCACAGACGCCTTGACAGTGGGAATGGAGTTAGCCTGACAGCAAAGGCTGGCTGATTAAAACCATGCAGCACTTTTGATTAAGGATATGTGCTCTTCCGAGCTTTCCTGAACTCTGCATTGAGACAGTGCAACGTCAAACGCAAAACTCCTTTAGTGGCTCTGCCTAAAACCAACATTCCATTCTTTACACTGAGCAGAGAAGCAGATGGGGGCGCTGTACCTGCAAATCAAATTCGGAGCAATTTGCAGTTAGAAAGGCCTGTTGCATGGACTTGTCTAGCAAGTGACTTCTCTTCAGGAGGGAATGAGTGCAAACCCAGTGGTGATGTGTAATGGGAAGAACACCGTGGAATTAGAAGTCCTGGCTTCTCCACTTACTAGTTCGGTGACCACAGAGGAGTCATGCAATCACTGTAAGCCTCAGTTTCCTGGTCTGTAAAATGGGAATACACAGCACCCATGCTTCCAGGACTGGATGGAGCTCAAGGTAGCTAATGTATGTGACAGCCATTTCTCAAAAACACTATGCAGGTGTCAGGTGGGATTCTACCTTGTGGCAGAACCAAGAGTCTTCCTTCTCTTTTACCTTCACTGCCTGCTTCCTGTACCACCTGACATTTCCAAGTTGTGTTTCCATTAAAGAGAAACTGCCCACAGGGTATCTCTCTTTTCTAAGATAATCTAGTAACTTAGCAAACAGTGTATAAACTTGGCCTTTTTCTCCTTTTGCCATTTTGTAAAACAGGGATCATGATCTATCTTATAGAATTGTTATAAAAATGAAATAAAACGAAATACGTGAAAACCCTTTGGAAATTATGTAAACGACAATAGGAATGAACATGGTGGATAAGCCCATGTTTCTATGCAACCTCAAGCTCATAGTAGCTACGGCCTCAGTATTTTCATCTATAAAATGGAAATTATAACAAGACCTACGTCATAGGATTGTTGTGTATGTAAAGTACATTTTAAAGTATCTGGACCAGAGAAGGTGCTTGGTGGTATGAGTTTTCATCTGTAGAGTGCTAGTTTGGACTGTAGAGGGCTTTCATAGACAGTGTCCCACTTGACCTTCCTAATAACCCTGTGATTTATAAATTATTATCTCTATTTTACAGAGAAGGCAATTTAAGATTCAGTCATTGAATTGGGTAACTTAATCCTAGGCACTGAACTGAGTCATCTTTTATCTTCTGGCTCCTCAGCTCAGTTCTTGTCTTCTGTTCTACCAAGCGATTTTCCTGGCGGATAAATCATTGCAATAGTATTCTCAAGAAACTGCCCACCAGATGTTTGGGTTAGGTCTCTAGATTGGTCATTGTCCTTCCAAAGACTCAGGAGGTCAGGTTTTCTTTGATGTACCTTCCCACCTGTCTTCCTAACCAAGATGAACCTCTTCCTTTCCAGCGGATATGTTTTCCCACGAGGAGAGTGGCCCTGAGCCAGACTGGGTTTTGTCAGAGCGGGAGCAGTTTACTGAATTCAGGGATCTGAACAAGGATGGGAAGTTGGACAAAGATGAGATTCGCCACTGGATCCTCCCCCAAGACTATGACCACGCCCAGGCTGAGGCCAGACACCTGGTGTATGAGTCGGACAAAAACAGGGTATTTCACATTCTTTTGGGATCCGTCTTTGGAGAGAGACAGTTTACATAAGATTGGTTCTGTTTGCTTCTTTGTGATAGCGTTGGCCTGTGCCCCTGTGCCTTGTTGACATTTCTCATTCTTGCCCTACGTCAGAGACCTGTAAACTTGACCCGATACCATGATAATCCACAGTGAGTTCGTTAGGTCAAGACATTCCTGGAGAGTCAGCTATGGGCCACAGACTTATATTCGCTCCCATTGCCTAGAATTGCAGAAATTTGTTTGCTGTGGGCAGGGCATGGATTTAAGAGGCACATCTTGCATTGCCTTAAGACAGCTTTGTTCATCCATTCATTCAGTCAGCAGATGTTTGTCCAACGTCCATGATGCGTCAGGCACAAGGACGTTCAGCCCATTCAAACATAAGGCATCCTCAGGCAAGCTCACAAGTATAGCTCTGTGCCCAGCTTCAATATCTGTTGATACATAGCCACATAAATAAGCAAGATTTAGAAAGACCTGCCTTTTCCACTTGGATCACTGCTCCAAGCTCTTAGGAGACAATTGTGTGGTGTGGTCAGGCCATGAAAGGGAAGTGGACTTCTTCAAGGCCCTTTTTGGGAATGCCAGCACTGCTTGTAGACAGTTGGTCGAGCTTCTGAATTCCTCGGGGACTTACCTAATACATTTTTGCACAGCATTTGCAGCAGGAGGCTGTTGCAGTTTGGGGTTTCACAGTGGGGCAATGGTAGATGAAAGAGGTAACCATCAGCTTCTTAAGTGTAGGGTTTCAAACGTTGCAAATCAGTGAACTAACATAGAGCTTCATGCTATTCAGTTACTAGAGCTTCGATAACACAGCTCTCTCCTCTCCCCTGCAGGATGAAAAGCTAACTAAAGAGGAGATATTGGAGAACTGGAACATGTTTGTTGGAAGCCAAGCCACCAATTATGGAGAAGACCTCACAAAAAATCACGATGAACTTTGATACACACTCGCCATAACATGACAGACTGTCATGGGCTTTCTTTTATTGTCTTGGATGGTTGCTACAGTTGTCTAATTTATAGCAGTTGTGTCCCTGAAAACAGCAGTTTATAACCCCAGATTGGGGTTAAAATTGGTTTTCACTCAATGTTTACTGGGAAATAGTCATTTCTATTCCTTCAATAAGATATCTCTACAAACATGTTAAAATCTTTGTAAATCACAATATTTTGGGGGGAGGATACATCACAGAAACATGACTTTTTAGCTTTTTTCATTAAATTTAAAGGGGAATAAGATTGGAAAAAGCCCTGTTACTGAGAAGTTGGGTGGGTTGGGGAGCAGCATATGGAGTGACTGCTATGTATTTTAACTGAAATTTTTATATTTGCCGCATTGAAAAATTAGTGAGGGAAAATTCTGATGACGTTACAGTGGTGTCACCCTATGTGGGCTTATTTCAGAACAAGTCTAATACTTCAGATTCTTCCTTCTTGACATTGTACTCTGAGCTGTTACTGTAAGTGGAGTATAAAACCTCTGCATTTTTCTGTATGGACCTGGTAATGTGCACAACAGATCCACATCTTTGTTTTTTTGTTTATACAATAAGAATCAATGAAGAAAAATAATGTGAAAAAGAAAGGAATTTTAGAGGTAGAGAAAAGATGAATGTCAGGCATTTGGTGAACTATAGGAAAATGGAAAACATGTTATACTTGAGAACAGATTATCTTGACATATAAACAAGTAGGTCTGATCTTTGAAAAAAAATGAAGAGAAATATAATCCATTTCCTTGCTGATCATCAATAGGAATGAAGGAGGGGAGGAGGGGATCCCAGGGAAGCCTGCCTGGTTGGGGCTAGAACCCAGTCTCAGTGATTCCACGACTCCTGGACCTGCCATAGGACCACTTACACTGTGGAATTAGGACAAGGTGATGTTCCAAGCCATTGGTTGAACTGGAGGAAACAAGGTTTACAGGTTGAAATGCTACCTTATAAATAGGAAGTGAATGAAATAAAAGATCCCCCTGAGGACTTTCCACTGTGTCCTGTGGTGTTTGACTTCGCATGTACTGTGCCATTATTCACAGACAATTAAATAGGATGGGATAACATGCGAAAAATTACAAAGGGTCTGGGGGTTTTATATCAGGTACTAGAATGTTCAGAATATCCTTGTATTTACTGATTTAATAAGTGGGTATTAGCTTCTTCCTCTATGCTAGTTAGGGAATCTAGGCCATTTTAACAGTAAGATCTTTGTGAAATATGTCTCAACTGGAAGACTATCCAGACTTCTTACCAAGCCCTCTGAGTCTGGTCTCTTGCTGTCTCATCAGTATCACCTTATCACTCCCGTTTGCTTCCTATTGCCCACCCACTGACTTTCTGGTCCTGAACACACCACATTCACTTCTAGGTTGGACCCTTCACACTTGCTGTCCCCTCAGATTCAGAACACCATCTCTCCCAATTCTCTGGGAACCCAAACGGTACTTCCTCAATAGAGCCTTCCAGACTCCAACATTTATAATACAGTCATGTGCCACTGAATAACATACGTTCTGAGAAGTGTGTTCTTAGGCACTTCTGTTGTATGACCATACAGTGTTACACAAATGTAGATGGTCTACCCTCCTACACTCCTAGGCTAACTGGTACATCATTGTCATGTATGGGGCCCATCATTGACCATTGTTACACAGTGCATGACTGTAGTGGCCATTCAAATCCCTATCTCATTTCTGCTTTATTTTTTTTATACAGATTTCCATCAATACTTGTTTCCTAGGACTGCTGTACAAATTACACAAAGTGAATGGCTAACAGACACCAAAAGACGCTTATTTTCTCAGTTCTAGAGGCCAGAGTGAAATCAAGGCGGCTCTAGGGGAGAATGTCTCCTTGTTTTCTTCCTCTCCTCACCCTGAGATCTGTAGTTACAGCTGCAAAGACCATGTGCCACTTAATGACAGGGCTATATGTTCATATTCACAAGCTCCAGGTTATGAGGTAGACATGTCCTAATGGGACCACCATTCAGCCAACTATAACACTTGACATTATCTTGTTTGCATATTGTTCATCTTCCCCAAGCTAGAATTATGAGCTTTGAGAGAACAACAGAGTCTGGTGGTCCATCTTATTTACTCCTATTTCCAGGAATTTAGAACATGAGAGCCCAGCCTACAGTAAGTACTCCAATTATTTGAAGAAAGAGAGGTTGTTAGTTTTGATCAGAGAATATATGTCAGGGGAAGACATTTTTCTGGAAAAAAATAAACCATGAACATGTGCTGAATGAGAATATAAGTAATTTTGTCCAAGATTCCACAGTGATTAGATGGCAGGGACAAAATTCAAATCCAGATGTTCCTGTCTTCAAGATCTCTGTAATGAGAAATACTGTAATGTCACAAAGCATTATTTATATGCTTAATGGGACTGAAGGCATTAATTGCTAGGAGCTAAAATCTGTCCAAGCAAAGCATGAACACATTTTGTACCTCATGTCTCTTCTTGTAGGTGTTTAGCACTAAGTTTCACTGCTCCAAATCTCCAAATCTGACATAGGTTTTTCTCATTTCTTTGCTCTCCCACAGTACAGGATTACACAGTCAGGATATGAAAATAGCTCCTCCTACCTACAAATGGGTAGACATTTTTTTCTTTTAAGCAGTGAAAACCTGTCTTTAAAAAAATGAGAAATTCTGTGTAACCTAATTATAAGCATAACACTTTAAAAAGGTGCTAACATTCTTTCCCCCCCAAAAGGGAATATCAGTTGATTTATTAAGTTATACACAGTGAGATGTTAAATATAGTTCGAGCACTAAGTGTTTCCTTTCAAGTCAGTGCACATAAGAAGAGAACCCTCAAAGAAACCAGGGCTTCTGGGGCTGAATTTAACACTATTTAAGGAAAGAAAATCTTAGCTAGGGGACATAGCTGTTAGCATTGTGATTTGTAAAGCCTTAGATTTCTAATAGGGTCTGACTGTTTCAAGGAAAACATATTTTGTTTCTAGGTAACATTTCAAGTCTGATTATGAACAAATGCTACAAAATCGATCTGTAATGAGAAGTACTGTAATGTCACAAAGCATTATTTATATGCTTAATGGGACTGAAGGCATTAATTGCTAGGAGCCAAAATCTGTCCAAGCAAAACATGAACATATTTTGTACCTCGTGTCTCTTAATGTAGGTTTTTGAGTGAATTTGAGTGTAATGAAAATGTAGTTAGAAAGTCAGCAGCACCTGAAGGTTTTCTTCACCCACTTGGATTATCATAGCTGTTTCTTGTTAGCAATGGCACGAATCATACCTGCTCAGAAGTGCCCGGCAAACAGCAGACACGTGGCTACTTGTAAGCTCGGCTCTAAAACATTGTGAGGTAGTGAATGGCTGGCTGGGGTTTTTTAAAGTTTCTCTAGATTCATTTTGCCACCTTTCTAATAAAACCTGGCTTCCCCCTAGTACGTGCATCTAGATTTAGCTGTCTCTATAGTCTTCAAACTGAGTTTATAGTGTTCGAATTTCCCACTAACCACCATTAAGTGCCATCGTCCTCACTGCTCACAGAGAAGTATTAAAAAAAAAACCTCAGAAGTGGAAAGATTGTGTCATCAGTACTTAGAGTAGGAAGATTTACATGAATTTGGAGATATATTCAAAGTCTATCGTCACTTTTAATTCTGGTCAGTTCTGGGGTCCAGGGCTGGGGATACCCACCATTCTATGAGCTATAAATACCTCTAGTTTTCTTCCTGAAATAGAAAACAGTGTCCGATTCCCCACAGAAGCACATGAAATGAAATACTTTCCTACCTTGAAACTTGTGGAGTGGGAGCATTTCTTTTCTGATAAATACAAATAGCTGTGCACCAGGTACCAGGCACCATGCCAAGTAGTCACATACATTCCTCACGTAACCTTCCCAGTAGGCCTATGAAGTTGGTACTTGTAAGAAAGAGGGTAAGCTGGCTTGTGCTGTGGTAACAAATAACTCTACCATTTCAGTGATTTAAAGCAGCCGAGGTTTAATTTTTGCTTTTGCAAAGTCTGCTGTGGTTCTGGGCAATTGTCTATGGGGCTCAGCTGTGTGTCTTCACATCTACCTGTGTCCCCTGAAGAATCAAGCCAGGCAATCAAATGTAGTCACTCCTAAAAGTGACTTCGGTCCCCCATGCTCATTTCCATTGGTCAAAGCAAGCCACATGGCTACTTCAAGGGACCAGGAAGTGCATCTTGCTGTTGCCCAGAAGGGCAGGGTAAAAACCTTGGGGTAACAAAAATGTTATTCCTGGTAAACAGTGGTAACTGTACTATTTTCACCATTTTGCAGGGAAGAGAACTATAAAGGGAAATAATGTCCAAACTTACACAACTCAAATTAGGTCACTATATAATTCACTGTCCAGACTATGTAATTCATTGTCCTTGCGAGTGAAGGGGCAAAGTCTTAATCAGTACCTCCCCAAATCCGGGGCAACCTGCCTTGCCCACCTTGGGATTCAGAGACCCACTCTGAGCCTCTTCTGGTTGGAATCTCCCTCATGCGTTGAGGAGTGCGTGGGCCAAAGGGTTTTGCTCACTCAGAGCGAGGGCCTTTGCCTCTAGATCACACTCCAGGTCCCCACAGCATCCAGAACTCCCTGCCAAAATAACCCCAAGCCTCTTCCAGAGCCTGTGTGTGCACCTCCCAGGTGGATTTTCCAAAATGCAGACAAATCCACAGATGTGCACACACGTAGGCCCAAAGGACCCCAGGGATATAGCTGGTGGACTCAGTTTGAACATTCAGGTTGGAGTGTTCACACACACACACACACACACACACACACACACAACGGAGCCCCTTGGAAGGAAGAAAAATGGTGGAATGACCCATAGACCTTTTTCCACTTTTACTCTAACCCCAGGACCCATGGTGATAGGAGTGAGCCTGCCATCACACTGGGACAAGCAGCCCTGTCCTGGGCAAACTGGAACCTGTGGTTCCCCTATTTAGAAATGGCAGGTCCAGGAGGATCCCACCCTCTAAATCACCTCACTATGTTTCCTCCAATTTAAGAACTTCTTGGTGAAACCACCGCTAGTGTTATTACAATTTTAAAAATTCATGGCAATGCATGTTGTAATTTGAAAATCCAGGACCACTGGGATGAGATGGAGAGTTGGTGGCCTGGAAGGATGGGTCCAATAGTCTGGCTGGATGCAAGTTCTACTTCTGCCTCCCCGGGGCTCTGTGACCTTGACAGGTCACCTTCCTGCAGAAAAGCCTGTTCTGACTGTACATGGGGACACCTCTCAGAGTAGCTACAAAGATGAGGTGAGGTCATGCCCGTGCAAGAACTTTGAGAACTGAAACATGAGACACAAATTAAAGGAGTTCTCCCTGGTAATCTTTCTGAGCAGGTCAAACGCCAGAGGTCAGATAAATCAATACCTATGTACACTGGGCTGCTGGTTAATAGTCTTTCTGAGTCCCAGAATTATTGTGTGAAGTGTTTTTAAAATCTCAAAATTGATCCATTACTGGGTGAAGTTGAATTGATTAAATGACAAGGGAATAGCATTTAACATTGTTTTTATCTTGGAAACTGTATTCTAAAGCTGTTTATTCGTGGCAGCATTTGAAAGTGAATTCAGAAAAAGCAGATCAAGAGTCTCCGGGTGTTCAAAAAACATTCAGGCACCCAACTGAGAAAGCTCACTCAGAATCATGTTTGCAGAGGAGGAAACTGGGGCCCAGAGCAATTAAACCTGAACTTTTCCTTGTCACAGGATTGAGACAGAGATGATTAGAACTCCTCCCCCAACTCCTGCTGTTCTCTTTGAAGCCTCAATGTTCTCATCTGAAAAATGGCAACATAAGGATTACCTAAGGTAATGACTGTAAAGCACTGGGTGTCGTCGGCACTCAAGAAATAGTAACTATTTACAATTACTACACCAAAGTAGGGTCCTTATGTGTTTCAGCATCAAAGATATTATTAAATTGTCCCTACTTTCAAACTTCAGTGCATGGCATAAGTGACTGAAGGAGGTTTTCGATTTATCAGAAATTTGTCAGTGGTGTGTTTGCTGTTTTAAATACATAAGAGGAAGGTGGGTGTTTGTTTTTTTTTTTTTTAATTCACATCTTTAAAAAAAAATTCATGTGGCTAACTATAAGAAGCTGAGGACATTAATGAATCCTAGCAGATTAGTGATCACAAACCACTGGAAGTGTGGCTGCTGCTGCTCAGATGTTGGAGATGTCGATGCACATAGAGAGGACGCCCAGATGGACTTTTGAATCCAAGGGGCTCACTACTGAATGTCTTCAGGCCCGTTGACTTCCACTCTGCAAACCAATTTTCCCTCTCCTGAAAAAGGAGGGAAGAGCAGTCCCTGTCTTGTTGGGTGGTTGTGAGCATTTTATTCTGGGCCTACAGCAAGGAGAGGCTTCATCAATGGAGGGAGATGACTGTTATAAAAACTTTTAAGAAATGGACAGTGATTTTTAAGAGTAAAAAATATATGCTTAGGAATGAAAGGAAATCGTTTAGAGAATAACCTCAATTTTATTCTTTGACAGGCACAATTCTACGCACAGACACCTCACACAGAAGCCGGCCTCCTCAGCCTCAGGAGGCCCCTCCTGAAATCTTCTGGGAGGCCCGTGGGCTTGCTGGTGGCTGGATTCACAAAAACATGGACTGAGGACCCAGTGGTACAGGCCAAAGTGTCAAATGGCGCCAGCTTGGGGTGGCCAAAGAAAAAGCCGTCACTGAGGTCGCGGTGATCTGCTGTGGGCGGCTCCTGGGCAGGCTTGGGTGGAAACAGAGCAAGGCGGTAATGCACACTGGAGTGGCCCACTTTCTCCACGGCCAGGGCAGCCACCGGGACCTGAGGGAAGCCGATCGGTGTGTGGAATGTGCACTGATTGGTCACCATGAACCCCACCAAGGGGGACGTCTGCAAGTGGGTTTTCAGGCCGCAGTACCTAGAAGGTTCAATCACAACACTTATTCCGGGTCAGTAGGATGCGCTCTCCCAGCCCAGTGACAGTGCGTTTCAGCAGCTCTGACCTCAAAGGCCCAGGAATCAAATCCCAGCTCCGCCACTCACTAGCTGAGTTACCTCGGACAAGTTACTCAACTTCCCTTTCCCTCAATTCCATAACAGTATAATGTCCATAACTGCAGTACTACCTCAGAGACTGTGAGAATTAAATGATGAATATAATACAACATTTAGTACATGAACACTTCTTAGACATAGTAAGTTCTTACAAACATTGGTTATGATTAATATTATTATGTCCATCTTGCCCTTGCTTCTTATCATGAAAAGCCAGGTACTTTTGTGTTAAATGAGAGGGGAAAAAATCCATTTATTAAAGATAATTGTCTCTTATCTTCACTGCGTAATCTCTTTAAGGACAGGTACCAGGTCTTGTTTATTTCTTAAGTTTGTTGACTAGAAATGAGGTTGCACTTGAGATCACTTTGGAGGTTGGACAGAATCAAAGATGAAAAGTGTAAGGCCGAGTTCCAGCCTCTCCCCTCCTCCTCGCCAAAGAGGCCACTTATGATTTAAACATGTTAATCACATTGGATGTGAGAATTCACTGTAAGGGAACAATCGTGCAAAGGTTTGACTGTGGAGCTGTTCACTGTGTCACTGTTCACAGCTCGGAGACAGACACAAGCTTGTCTCTGCCCACGGGGCACACCGAACGTGCCTGAGGCCAGTCACCTGGGTGTCCACTGAGGTCACCCATCACGATATTAGATGCGTCCATTCACTGACACGGAAGGAAAGCTGTGGAGTGAAAAGGATCGGGTTATACTAGTAGAACAGTATGTGCCATTCAGTCTCACTGGTTTGACAAGAACATGTTTGTTTATGTACTCATCGTCCAGAAAAAACTTTGAAAGGATAGATTCCAAAATGGTTTCAATTATCTAGCAGTGGAATTTGGGATAACTTTTGTCTTCCTTTTGCTCATGAGTTTCCCAAAGTGAGTGTGATTTGCCTATGAAATAAGAAAAGAAATGTTATCTTTAAAACTGTCGGAATACGGATCTCATTTTTAAAAATATTTTTATTGACTTTGGAGAAGAAGGGAGAGAAAGTTAGAAACATCGATGTTGAGAGGGAATCAATCATTGATTGGCTGCCTCCTGCATGACCCTCACTGGGGATTGTGCCCACAATGGGAGCATGTGCCCTGACCTGGAATCAAACTGCAACCTCCTGGTTCATAGATCAACACTCAACCACTGAGCCTCACCAGCCCGGCTGAATTTCATTTTTTAAAAAGCAATGAAGCCCTAACCGGTTTGGCTCAGTGGATAGAGCATTAGTCCTGGGTTCGATTCCAGTCAGGGGCATGTACCTTGGTTGCGGGCACATCCCCCGTGGGAGGTGTGCAGGAGGCAGCTGATTAATGTTTCTAACTCTATCCCTCTCCCTTCCTCACTGTAAAAAATCAATAAAATATATTAAAAAAAAAAAAAAAAAGCACTGGAGAGAGGAGCAGGCTGGATAAACCCAGATCCTTCTTGTGCCCATGAGGATCCTGCTCTGGCCGCCCTCCCTGAGGGCCTTCCTCACGAACACCTGAGAGGATAAAGGGAGGCAGGAAATGAGCCTTGCCCTCCAGGGTAACTCCGGGATCCAGCGGGAACCAAATTCTCCTTTTGTTGTTTCCCATGTTTCTTTATGGCTTCGCTTCTTTATTCCTCTGCCATTTTCCTCATTCTTTTAGGGCACCAACAGGAAAGGAATAGCACCTCTTCCCACCGAGAGAGCAGAATTTCATGAGCTCCTTGTACCCCTGAGCCTGGCCAGGACACCTTTACATAATTAAAATGCAGAGGCACTTTCAATGCCCTTGTGGATGAGCGCCTGGCGGCCAGGGCTCTGCTGAGTGCATTACATTTTGTATTCAGTTTTCAAAACAACCCTGCAAAGCAGGTCTCATCTTTCCCCTTTTCTAGGAGAGAAAGTATGTGGGGAGGCCAAACGAGTTTCCCAAAGGCACGACGATGCATGCGGTAAGCGGTGGGTCAGGCCCAAGCTTCAGGCTCTCTAGTCTATGACCAAAGCTTAAATCGTGTCCTCCGTTCTGACTTACAGATGGTGAAGCCAAAAATCTACATTTTAGTCCAATGGATGAACTGCATTTTCTTTAAGTGTTTTCATGACTTTAAGAATTACATTTTCTTTAAATGCTGCATGACAGCTTTACTACATTTGGACAACAGAGACTGACTTCCTGGTTGCAAGTTCACAACTCAATCTGATTTGGCTAGTGGTAACAATAGGGTAACTTAGTGAGAATTTTGGTCATTGTTTCATCTTTGCAGGGGTTTTAATTTTATCAGCATTTATATATGTGCACATATTCTAAAAAGTCAAGTAGCTGCTCAAAGCTTATTGCAAAAACAGTAGTTCTCTAGCTGGTTATATCTTGGGCCAAAAAGTTCTTAGAATGAACTCATTCATTCAA
>PVJC01034604.1:0-18723 GCA_004026665.1 Murina feae | reverse complement strand
GTGCCTTATTAAAAGCCTGATTGCAATCACACATATTTCCTTCTGCTTCAGGAAGAGAGTGTGTTTGCTACTGCATATAAAGCTTGGGAGATCACTTTCCTCATGATTATATTATAGGGAACCTTCACCTTCTGCTCTGATAGACAGCACTAGGCATCTGAAAGGATCACATCTAATGGCATCTACTTCCACAGCAGATTAATGTATCAGCTTAGGTAACAGGAGAAGATAGTGGCCTTGACACTAAGCAGATTACAAAATCTTCCTCCTGTATTCTGCACCTGTGGTAGATCTCTGTGGATGAGCTAGTTCCACTGAAAACATAGAGACAATTTCTAGCTCACTACACTAATCAACAATGTCAGGGACAAATTAGCAAGTTTAATTTTGTATACACAGCAAAGTGTCTCAGGAAAATCTTTGGGCTGGGTATTCAGAGGAGACATGTGTTGTAATTCATTTCTTGTTATAAGCAGTATGATTAGAAACAAGTTATTTCTACTACCTGGATATAAGACCTATTGTTTATGAAGTCGGCAGTTGAATCTGGCATTCTTTAAGTTTCCTGAGGGCTCTAATAATCTATGACATTATGTGCAATAAAAGATGTTTATCCACTATTTAACTGAGGTCTAGAAAATGGAATTTCTAGTACTATTTTCTAGTATGCAGCAAAAGGCTGAAACTAATCATAATCCATCGTCTGACATCATTTTATGATAAATGTTTGTGTAGTACCATATGTACACTGTTTGTGTAATGCCATTCCTGTATGTTGTCACTTTATCTTTAAAACAACCATGGAAGTAGATACTATTATAACCCCTATTTTACAGATGTGAACTGAGGGTTGAGAACTCTAAGATGCCTATGTTGTCACAGCTCATGGAGAGCTGAAGGGGGTCTTTGGTCCCAAACAACACAGCTGTCAAGCCTGTGCGGTCTTGACACTAATAGCATGGTGCTATGTCTTGCCTATGATGGAAACAAAAAAGCACTGACTTGTATGGGTGTTTCTATGGAAACTTAGCAAACAGACTTTAACCAGCCACTAATTATATACAGTTGACCCTTAAACAACTCGAGTTTGAATTGTATAGTTGTACTTATATGATCGTTTTTTTTAATTGACTTACTCAGTTTAATTGATTCACTGAGTTCAGTGGATCCCTGCAATTTAAACCGGCATTTTATGCAAAGGTCTACTGACAGTTGGGAATCTGGAATGCATAGGGCCCTGAAGTTATAAGCTATAGGATTTTAGACTGCACAAGCGGTAGGTGCTCCAACCTCATCTCTCCTGCGCTATTCAAGGGTCAACTATATTGTTCCATGTAAGCCCCTCAGGCCTTATTTAATCAGAGCAGAACTGCATTCCTCCCTTGTGGCCTAGAGCTCCAAGTGAAGCCATGGTCAGTGCTGGTGGCGCTCAGCTGTGCTCATGTCAGCACTCCCTCCCACAGAGAGACTGAGAGCTCCTTTATTCTAGCCCTACTGCTTCTCTCAGTTTATCCCTGGCTTCTGTGTGGCTAGCCAGAGCGTTTTCCCTTATCATGCATTTGTGTGGCTGGCAGAGTAGTGTTTTTTTTTTAGTTTTTAAAAAAATATATTTTATTGATTTTTTACAGAGAGGAAGGGAGAGGGATAGAGAGTTAGAAACATCGATGAGAGAGAAACATCGATCAGCTGCCTCCTGTACACTCCCTATTGGGGATGTGCCCGCAACCAAGGGACATGCCCTTGACTGGAATCGAACCTGGGACCCTTGAGTACGCAGGTCAATGCTCTAGCCACTGAGCCAAACCGGTTAGGGCCAGAGTAGTTTATTCACATATTTCTCACACTATTGGACAAGTCCTGCTCTTTAGTTCCCCGGGTTCCACAGCTGCTTATTGCAACACAGGAACCCATTTCATTCTTCACTCATATGCCACACCCACAGTCACCTTTGATATGTGACCCCTGCCTGAGAAAGTCTAAATAACTCGTAATTATATGGTTTATATTTTGTTTAATACTGTTTGTTTTAGCTAGCTTGGCATCAAGTTTTCTTCAACGGTAGTTAACAAAGTTTATGGTATGGAGACAAATAATTTAATCAATGTATCCGTCAAGGCTGCATGACCATATGATATGGATCTTAAGGTTGTAGAAATAAATAAATAACAATCTAGTATCTCTTTTAAAAATCAAATTTATTGGGGTGACATTGGTCAACATGAACATATAGTTTTCAGGTGCGGGTTTCTATCTTTAAAAATGAATGAAATTAGTAGTCAAAGAAAATATGTCTCCTGGACAATCAAATAAACACAATACCTGGACAAAGATGGAATCAGTTGACCACCTGACCTATTCAATAAAAAAGCATAATTTTTTTAAAGATATAAAGGCAAGGGTAGGGAAAACTACAAAGTGGACCTTTCAGTGCAGAAAAAAATATAGAATCATTCTCTATGTTCTTAACATCATGTCCATGTGTTATCACATTTATAATTTTTTAACGTAAACATTGGTGTTCTATGACATGCACAGTATCACCAACAGAGTTTCAAGCCTCAGATATTAACATTTAGATAAAATCCTTCTACTGTATATTTACTATCACAGTCAAGAATGTAAGTGCTTAGGCTTTGAGAGAGATAGCAAAGCATAAAAGAGAAGGATATTTTCAAGAAGCCATTAATCCACTAGCCATTTTCCCTGAAGAAAAATTAAAGTCAGCATGTAATATTGCAACAGGAAGCTTGAAGCTTTTCTTGGCATTCATTGAACAATGGGCTACATTTCTCCCTCAGGATATTCTCAGTCTCCCTTTAAAGATACACAACCTTCTTATTTGGAACATTTTGACAAGCAATTCAAAAATTCAAATTTTCTGTAGGTCACTTTGCCCTTCAACTCATGTCTTTCATCCTAGTTACAGGAGATGCTGTCCAGACTAGCCCCATAAACTATGATAATTGGACCCTGGGCACTGCCATGTATCATAAAATTTATAGCTCAAGCAAGCCACTTTACTGGTTTTAATGGAATCAAAAGGAGAGAAAACACATTTCCATTATCCTATAAAATTTCCCAGGCAACTCAATATTTTTGACAAGCTTAACCAAATAGTGTTGGGGCTGAGCTAGGAAGTATTAGTAAAAAAATGAACAATATGAGATGGTTTTAAACTCATTGATATATACTGCTGCCTGCGGGAGACGCACCAGAAGTATAGATTAGTGACCAAAAAATGTGTTGGGTTGTGGCCTAAGAAATAGATTAAGTCCTAAACCCTATATTATATCCTACCACTGTTAGAGAAAATTCCCTGAGGCTGCCACTCTGTGAACAGATACAACAAAAGAGGATAAAAATGTGTACTCCATGGGAGATATCTAAAAGCATGAACCAATGTGAGTGATTGGTTAAATGCTATGTTGGGCTGGCTGGTGTGGTGACAGCATTATGAGTGAATGTGGAATAGCTTTATACTACATATACAATAATTTATATTATCATTTAATTCTTACAATATTTTTAAAATATCACCCAAGGATATTTTTTCCATTGATTTCTAGAGAGACTGGAAGGGAGGGAGGAAGTATGGGGGGAAGGAAAAGGGAGGGAGAAGAGAAAGAGTCATCAATTGGGTATCTTCCATACATGGGCCAACACTCTAACCACTGAGCAACTGGCCAGGGCCACTTACAACTTTTTTAAAAATTTTATTTTATTGCTTAAAGTATTATAAAGAGTAGTACATATGTTTCTTTATTATGGTTTCCCATCTTACACTAAAGTTAAGGTGACCAGATTTTAACATTGGTAAAGCGGGACACCATTGACTACTTGGCTTCCGAAAACCATATCTTCTCTTCCTGTTCTCCTGCCATTCCCTAGCTTATCCTGCATTCTTTCCAAAAGTCGGGACTTTTTTAAAAAGCCGTGGGATATAGGACAAATTGTTAAAAATCTGGACTGTCCCGCCAAACGGGACGTCTGGTCACCTTAACTTAAGTCCTTTATCCATTTTGAGTTTATTTTTATGTGTGGTATAAGTTGCTGGTCTAGTTTCATTTTTTTGCAAGTATCTGTCCAGTTTTCCCAACACCATTTATTGAAGAGACTGTCTTGTCTCCATTGTATGCTCTTGCTTCCTTTGTTAAATATTAATTGAGCATACTGGCTTATTTTGATTTCTGGATTCTCTGTTCTGTTCCATTGGTCTATATGTCTGTTCTGGTGCCAGCACCAGGCAGTTTTGAGAACAGTGGCTTTGTAGTATAGCTTGATATCTGGTATTGTGGTCCTTCCTACATTGTTCTTCTTTCTCAAAATGGCTACAGCTATTTGGGGTCTTTTTTTATTCTAGATGAATTTTTGGAGAGTTTGTTCTAGGTCTTTGAAGTATGCTGTTAGTATATTAATGGGAATGCATTGAATTTATAAATTGCTTTGGGTGGAATGACATTTTAATGATGTTGTTTCTACCAATTCATGAAAATGGTATGTTCTTCCATTTGTTCATGTCTTCCTCTATCTCCCCCTCCCCCCGCAATGTCCTGTAGTTTTCCGAATACAGTTTTTTACGTCCTTAGTTAAGTTTATTCCTAGGTATCTTACTTTTTTTGATGCAATGGTAAATGGGATTGTTTTTTTCACTTCTCTTTCTGTGAATTCATTATTAGTGTATAAAAAGGTCATAGATTTCTGGGTGTTAATTTTGTGTCCTGCTACTTTGCCAAATTCACTTATTAGGTCCAGTAGTTTTTTGATGCAGTCTTTGGAGTTTTCTGTGTATAGTATCATGTCATCTGTGAATACTGATAGTTTTACTTCTTATTTTCTAATTTGGATGCCTTTTATTTCTTCTTCTTGTCTGATTGCTATGGCTAGCACTTCCAGTATTATAGCAAATAGGAGTGATGAAAATGGGCATCCCTATCTTGTTGTCATTCTTAGGGAAAATGAGTTTAGTGTTTGCCCATTGAGTATGATGTTGGTTGTAGATTTGTCATATAAGGCTTTTATTATGTTGAGGTATGATCTCTCTATTCCCACTTTGCTGAGAGTTTTTATCAAGAAAGGGTGTTGGATTTTGTCAAATTCTTTTTCTGCATCGACTGATATGATTATGTGATTTTTGTCTCTCAATTTGTTTATGTGATGTATCACATGTATTGATTTGTGGATATTGTACCATCCTTGCATCCTTGGAATAAATCCCACTTGGTCATGGTGTATGATCTTTCTAATGTAATCATTTCTGATTTTGTTTATTTGGGTCCTCTCTCTCTGCTTCTTGGTAAGCCAGGCTAGAAGTTCATCAGTTTTGTTTATCCTTTCAAAGAATCAGCTCTTGGTTTTGTTGATTTTATATATATATTTGGTCTCTATGTTATTTAACTCTGCTCTAATCTTTATTATATCCTTCCTTCAGCTTATGCTGGGCTTTTCTTGTTGCTCTTTTTCTAACTCTTTAATTTGTAGGGTTAGATAATTTATTACCATCTTTTTTTGTTTATTGAGATAGGCCTGCAGAGTTATGAACTTCCCTCTCAAGGCTGCTTTTGCTGTGTACCATAGATTTTGGATTGTTGTGTTTTCATTGTCATTTGTTGCCACAATGCTTTTTATTTCTTCTTTGATCTCTTTGGTAATCAAATCATTATTTAAAAGCATACTATTTAGCCTCCAGGTGTTTGATTTTTGATTGTTTTTATTGTAGTTGATTTTTAGTTTTATGCCATTGTGATCTGAGAAGATGCTTGATATGATTTCTATCTTCTTGAATTTGAAGAGACTTTGCCTGTGCCCCAATATGAAGTCTGTCTTTAAAAATGACCCATATGCACGTGAGAAAAATGTATATTCTGTGGCTTTGGGGTGGAATGTTCTGAAGATGTCAATTAATTCTCTTACAACTTTTTAATCCTCATTTTATGCATTTTATAACTGAGGAAATTGATACTATTAGTGAATTGATAATACACTCTTACAATTAATTGTTGGCAGGGCCCAATTAGAAGCATAAGTCTTGGTTGCCCATGAATATTATGCCTCACCAAGTTCATGTCAGATAAGTAAATGTCCATTGACCACCTACAATGTAGAGAGCATTGTGCCCGTTGCTTTGGGGGAGAATGAAGAGGACTAGACTTGTTCTCATAGAGTCTACAACAGGCATCCTCAAACTACGACCTGCGGGCCACATGCGGCCCGCCAAGGACATTTATCTGGCCCGCTGGGTGTTTTTGCCACCGCTGCCTGTCCTGCTTAAAATGAGATATGTGCAGTGTGCATAGGAATTTGTTCATAGCTTTTTTTTTAAAACTATAGTCTGGCCCTCCAATAGTCTGAGGGACAGTGAACTGTCCCCCTGTTTAAAAAGTTTGAGGACCTCTGTTCTACAACTGCAGCACATGGAAGGATCACAGATGACAATTTCACAAATCGAAGGTCATATTCTAGCACCATCCTTTATTCTAGCTCCTTGAACAAAGGCTCAACATCTTTGAACCTAATTTCCTCATCTAGGCATTTAATATGATGCTATGCACATTTCAGAGATCTTTTAAAAGCTAGAGACAATGTTTTAAAAATATCACACTCACAGTATATGACCCAGAGAAACGGTTAACTAAATATTAAATTACTAGAGGCTGGGTGCACAGATTTGTGCACTGGTGGGGTCCCTCGGCTTGGCCTATAGGGATTGAGCCAAAACTGGCTCTCCGACATCCCCCAAGGGGTTCTGGATTGCAAAAGAGCACAGGCCAGATGGAGAGACACCAACTGATGCACAATTGGGCCAGGGGAGGGACTGTGGGAAGACTCCAGGGTGTGTCCAGCACCCCCCACGCCCAATCCTGATCAGCCAGACCCCAGCAGCAAGCTAACCTACCAGTTGGAGCATCTGCCCCCTAGTGGTCAGTGAACATCATAGTGACTGGTTGAATGGTCGAATGAATGGTGGACACTGAACATATTAGACTTTTATTATATAGGATATCACTATTGGTAGAAAAAGACAAGAAAAGAAGCTATGATCATGTCAGCTAGAATGGAGTGCCTTTTAAAATACAATAGTCTGAGGGACAGTGAACTGTCTCCCTGTTTAAAAAGTTTGTATACAACCTTTTTATGCCATGAACTTTCATGACTTAGAATGAGAGAATCTCAAGATCTGAAGGAAACAAATTTTCCAACCCTGTTCCCAATTATTTCAGTTCTCTGCTCTCCTTTAGGAAAAAGGGTCTTTTTCTCTGATGTCTCTTCCACTTACCCATCACATTATTCCTCACAAATTAATTACAAGGCAAAAGAAAATGCTTAAAATATTTTTTATGCATCATGAAATCTACTAATATTGATGGTAAGGATGTATCAAATTATATAATATATACAACTTGATTTTTTTTATCTTCCTGGCATCTAATCCAGTCATAGTTTTACTCCTTCTGTTCAAAAAGATTAAAAATTAAATAGTCTATGCTGTCACTACTTCCATCTTGCCTCCAAAACCAGTTTTTAAGTTTCATACTGGGACATATTGTACAATATAAACATGATATGCACACTTATATGCACACTTCATCTTGCATACTTAAACAAATGTGCCCTATCTTCCACATACTTATTTCACTGCTGCTGTTTTCCCCCTGATAAGCAACATGGAAGCAGCAGAGTGGCGTGACTGACGGTCATTAGGAAGAAAGTGTGCATCCTCATCTCACAGGGCTGACTGACCCTCATGTTACAGTATGCCACTTCATTGTCAACTTGACTTTAGGTACATATATTCAAGGGCAGTGGTTAGCAGCTTTCCTTGATCATTAAAACTTAGAGTTACAGAAGTTCTCCCTCTCCCCATCTTATCTGTGGTATATTCCATTCATTGCCTTCAGTTAACCACAGTCTAGAAATACTATATAAAATATTCCAGAAATAAACAAATTCTACTCAGTAGTGTGGTGAAATCTCATGCTGTCCCTCCCCAGAGTTGATTCATCCCTTGCTTGGGTGGTGTCCCCACACTATATAAGCACTCTCCACCTAGTAGTCAATTGGTAGCCGCCTCTGTTATCAGATTGACTGTTACTGTATTGTGTATTCAAATAACACTTGTTCTACTTAATATTGGCCCCGAGAGCAAGAGCAGTGATGCTGGCAATTTGGATATGCCAAAGAGAAGCTGCAAAGTGCTTGTTATGTATAGTCAGAATGGTAATAGTAGCCTAATGCTATGTCACTACATAGACAATTTTTCATCTCACATCATCATAGGAAGGGTGAGTATAGTACAATAAGTTATATTGAGAGAGATTGAGAGAAAGCACATAAGTTTTATTATAGTACATTGTTACAGTTGTTCTATTTTATTATTAGTTGCTGTTAATTTCTTACTGTGCCTAATTTATAAATTAAACTTTATCATAAATATGCATATATGGAGGAAAAATAGTCTAAATATGGTTCAGTACTATCTTTGGTTTCAGGCATCCCCTGAGAATAAGGGGGGAATGCAAGATTGTTAACAAAGGGATACGAGAAGTAGGCATGTGAGTAAAACATGGTTGCTATTTTTCAAACCAGACTCTAGATAATAAAGTGCTAAATAAAGATTAGAGAATAGAGTAGTAAATCAAAAGAATAGACTAATGTAATTACCACCCATCTTTGGCTCAAGAATACACATTACTGTAACTAAAATCTACGATCAGGGAGAACCCTTGCCAAGAACTCATTCTCTATTTTCCCCTTCTTCATTTCTACCCATGTGAACATTCTTCTGAATTCTTTCCTAGTTTTTAAGTATTTCATGACTGCTTTCTCTTAGGAAGTCTATTCTTTTCTTTTTGCTTCACCCCCAGCACATATTAGACTTTGTTTATTATAATAAAAGCCTAATATGCTAAGTGTCCAGTCGATCAGTCGGCTGTTCAGCCAAAGCATAATATGCTAATGATATGCTAAGACCATTCAACAGCTCACTATGATGTGCACTGATCACCAAGTGGCAGTTGACTGGTTGTTATGACATGCACTGACCACCAGGGGTCAGACACCCCAACCAGTAGCTTAGTTTGCTGCTGGGGGTCTGGCCAATTGGGACTGAGTGAGATGGAGCCCTTCCACATCCTTCCCCAACCCCAATCATGCACCAGTGGGGCCCTGGGCCTGGCCTTAAACCTCTCACAATCCCTCAGGGGATGTTGGAAAGCTGGTTTTGGCCTGATCCCATAGGCCATGCACCCACTGGTGCATGAATTCGAGCACTGGGCCTCTAGTATCCAATAAGCATAAGTAATGTGTGTTCCTGAGTTCTGTGAACCATTCTGGACAATTATTGAATGTTAGGAGGCCTGAAAACTCCTGATTTATAGCTGGTCAGTCAGAAGTATGGTGTCCCAGGACTTGTGATTGGCTTCTTTAATGAGGACAGTCATGGGATCCTGAGCCCTTTGACTTGTGGGATATGACTAATTCAGGTAGATTGTGCCAGAATTGAACTGAGTTGCTAAATACCCAAGTCTGTGTGTAGAGAATATGATAATTGTGGTTGGAAACACCACAATTCAAAGGAGTTTGTAATGTATAGTCAGTTTTCCTGATACACCAAAAAATTTACATTGTAGTCATGGGGATGTATACTACAGCATAGGAAATCTAGTCAATAATCTTATATAATAAAAGCCCAGTGACTGAACAGCAGAATGACTGTAACAACTGGAATGACTGGAATGACCATAGCTCCTCACTTCTGCTGGCCTCGCCCCCAAGCAGGCACCCCCATTCCATTCGGGGGCCCCCATCAGGGCAGGCTGGCTGGACTCCACCAGTGCATGAATTCGTGCATCAGGCCTCTAATATTATTATAAGTAGGTATGGTGCCAGTTGGGTACTGGAAATATTAGGGGAACATTTTGTAAAGAATATGATTGTTTAAGCTATGCTCTACACCTCAAACTAATCCTATATAATAAAAGCCTAATATGCAAGTCAACTAAATAGCAGAATGACCAGTGGAATGACTGGTTGCTATGATGCACATTGACCACCAGGGAGAAGATGCTTAATGCAGGAGTTGCCCTCAGGCCCCAGGCCAGCCAAGGTGGGTGCCAGTGGGGACACCCTGATCACCCTGCCAGTCATCCTGCAGAGGGAGGCGACCAGTAGAGGATGGGGCTGACTGGTGAGTGGGTGGCAGCAGGGGGTGGGGCCATCCAGTGAGTGAGCTAGTGCCATCCTCCTGAGCCACCCTGCTGGTCACCTCCCACAGAGGGAAGCAACCAGTGGTGGCAGAGGGTGGGGCCAGCAAGCGGGTGGTGCCAAGTCAGTCAAGGCTGGTGCCAGCAGGGGCCCCCTGATCACCATACTGGCTCTCCTACAGATTGGCCCTGATGGTAGGCCAGGCCTAGGTACCTTACCTGTGCACAAATTTCATGCAATAGGCCTCTAATTCAAAACAATATTGAACATAAACTATAATTGAAAAATTAAAAACAAAACAAAATTTAACATCTTTATACTTACTCTTTCTTTTTTTGTCAATAATGTGAGGGTTTCTAAATATAATTCTTTCCATTTATTTGTTTTGTTTTATTTCAATGATTATTTTATTATCGATTTTATAATTATGTCTAATTTATACATTATTTATATACTAGAGGCCTGATGCACGAAATTTGTGCAGGAGTAGGCCTTCACAACAGTGGTGGCTGCCTGGGTCCCTCCCTCACAGCCACGGCAGCTGCCTCCATCCCATGGCTGCAGCCCCGGCTTCATCTGGAAGGATGGATGTCTGGTCTAATTAGCATATTATGCTTTTATTATTATAGATTTTACACATGAGATATATATTTTGAATATACCTTCCAATCAATTTTGACAAATGCATATTCATATTTAAACATTCTAATCACCCTAAAAAGTTTACTCATTCCCCTTTTCCTTTACTCCCCCCTCAGGAGTAACTGCTGATGTGATATCTATCAGTATAGATTAATTTTCCTGACTCTTAAATTTCTTCCGCATAGAATTTTGTGCCCAGTTTTTTATTCTTAGAACTGATCCATGTTGTATTGATGCAAGCTTCAGTAGTTTACAACTATTAATTGCTGAGTGGTGCCCCATTCTGTGAAGATGACACCATTAATCAGTTTTCCTGTTGATGGATCTCTACATTATTTCCAATTTTTGTTTATTATGATAAAAGTTGCTATTTAATCATTTAAGAAACTGCTAACAGTTTGCCAAGGCTGTGTAATATTTTACACTCTCACAGCAAAATGTAAAAGCTCCCATTATTTCACATTCTCTCCTACATTTGGTATTTCAATCTTTTTAATTTTAGCTATTGAAAGGACATATAATAGTATCTTGTGACTTTAATTTGTTTTGTGCCGATGAACCAGCAATGTTGAGGATCTTTTCATACGCTTATTGACCATTTACATAAGTGTGTGGGTAAAGAGTCTGTTAAAATTTTTGCTTTATTATACTGGGTTACATATATATTTATTATTGAGCTTTAGAAATTCTTTATACATTTTTAATGCAAGTCATTTTTCAAACGTGTAAGTAATAAATCTTTTCACTGGCTTTTGGGGTGTGTGTGTGATCATATCTTGACATCTGAAACAAATTTGGGGTGGAGGTCCTTTCCGTTCTGACACAGAACACTGTGTAGGTTTAAGGTGTAAAATATGTTGATATAAATATACACAACAAGGTGCAGTAAGTTCTTTTTTAAAAAATTTGTTTTTATTGAGATATAACTGACATAGAACATTGTGTTAGGGTTAAGGTATAAAACATGTTGATATTGAAGCATAATTTTTGGACTGGAACCCAGATCCTTTGTCCGCAGGACTCCAAGAATGAATCCATTGACAGAAGGTGGTGTATAGCAAAGGTGGACATTTATTGATAAACAAGTACTGACTTCCACATGGGGAGAGGGTAAGAGTCCTACTGAGCTCCTTTTCTTTATGGCTTATAAAGGCTGCAGATCCTGGTGCCTTGATATATCCCCTCTGAATGGTCACTATCCCCTTGGACTAGTTACTATAGTAACTGTTCTCCCCCCCCCACCTTCCTTATTGTTTTCCTATTCCCTTTGGGCTTTCTTCTCTTTCTGGATACAGGGTTTCCTTCTTTATTTTGTAAATATAGACCTTTTGCTGTTCCCAGCTCCCTCATTCTATGGAAATGTACCTGTTGCACCTTTTCAGCTCCCCTATTCTATGGAAATATACTTTCTGTTGATCTGCAGCCCTGTGCTTCTTCCATGGTCCCCTTATTTCCAAAATTTCTGAAAACCTGCCTTTATCACCCCTAAAAATTCCTCTTTCAGTATAATTATACATTGCAATATGATTACTACTGCAGTGTTTTCTAATACCTCTACCTCTTCAGATAATCTATATAATATATATTGTAGTGGGAACACTTAAGATCTAGTCTTTTAGCAACAGTAAGGTGTATAACACAGTATTGTTGTCTATAATCACTATGCAGTGAATTAGATCACCAGGACTTACTGATCAACTAGTTCAAAGTTTGTACCCTTACGCAACATATTCCAAGTTTTCCTATCCCCCCGCCTCTGGTAACAACCATTCTACTTTATTTTTATCAGTTAGACTTTTAAGAATTTCACATATTATTATGTCATTTAGTATTTGTTTTTCTCTGACTTTCCTCACTTAGCATAATGGCCTCAAGGTCCATCCATGTTATTACCACCGGCAGGATTTCCTTTCCTTGTGGCTGAATAATATCCCATTGTATGTACATACACCCCATCTTATCCATTCATCTATTGACTCTTAGGATTTTTTTCAGATCTGGGCTATTGTCAGTAATACTGCAATTTACACAGGAATGCATATATCTCTTCGATATCCTGTTTTCATTTCCTTTGATTATATACCAGAAGTGAAATTGCTGGGTCAAATATAATCAAATACAATAGTAGTTCTCTTTTTTAAAAAGCTGAGGAACCTCCATACTGTTTTCCACAGTGACTGAACTAATTTACCTTCCAAGAGAGAGCAATTGCCCGAAGCTGTCCTTCAGGGGAAAGCCTGTGGGAACAGACAGCTAAGGTCTCCTGGGATGACTTCTAGGCCGCTGGCTGCTGCTGGGCTCTGCACAGAGGAACTGCTGACCCTAATGATGTGCAATGAAAGAGCCGGTTGGGTTGTGGTAGCCTTGGACTTTGGGAGACATGGGGTTGAGGCCCCAGCAACTCCCCTGGAAGCCTGAGTTGCTGCTGCCCCAGGCCTTCAGCCTCCCAGATGGCAGAGATTTGCAGCTCAAGCATGCGCAGTTCACTCCCTCTTTGGGGCCTGGGGGATCTTGCACAATCTTGAGCTAGACTTCAGCCTGGTTCCCCACAGGTGGCTGAACCCCAGGGGTGAGCCCCAGGGCGCTGTAACTCTGGCTGGTGGCGGGAGGTGTTGTGTTGCTGAGGTTTGGCGTTTACTTGACAGGTGGTGTGAGCCAGGCTGCTTACCAATGAGTCTGGGCAGAAGGGCTTCTGGGTCAGGTGCGGAGGGAGGTACCCAGGTGTTTCTCATCCCTGGGCTTTCCATAAATTTCCCGAGATTCCACCGGATCTGGCCTCCGGCTGGGAAGAGGGTTCTCGCGGCAGCTCTGGACGGCGTGTGTAAGTAAGTTACTTGATTTCTTTTGGTAACTTTACAAAATTTTTATCATGCAAACAAAGACAGTGCATAATGTTATAGATAAGACCTAATAAGTCAGAATAATTGTCACTAAACACACATTAGACTCAAGGTAAAATATTTGGGCTACAGGAGATGGTAATTTTTCTCTTCGGGTGCGAGTAGTTAAAACTTGGAAAACCCCTAGCCTGCTCTTCACTTATTGTTTTCTTGAAATTCTGCTGTAACATTTCTGTCTGTCCCTTGAAACACAGTTTTGTAATCTTACCACTAAAGCTAGTAGCTCGAATTTATAGGCTTCCACAGGCTTTCTCAATTGAAAATGTTCTTATATGTCCAGGAACCTGATTATTTACTGAGTCAACTTCTTTTTTTTTTTTTAAATAGTTTTCTAGTTTATAGCTCACAAATACCTCCTAGAAAGTCACGTTTCTTACTACCTCTTTAATTTAGAAATAAATGTAAACTCCTCCTTTTTTCTTTTTTTTTGTGGCTCTCTGTCAAAACCAAGCTCTGCATACTAAATACACCAGCAGAAAGTTGTTTATTGCAAGCTTTCAACCTCCAAACTGGGAAACTCAAGGCTATGGGAGCATGAGTTCTGGTTTGCTCACAGACTAAGCGGTTTTTATGGGGTACACGTGAAAGTTATTTGGCTTTTTCAGCTGACTGGTTGTCTAGTGGTCTTCCTCTGTATTTGGATGACGGTAGCTGAGTCAGGGGTGCAAGGAGGTCCAGAGATAACAGACTTGGCATTTGAGGATTGGCTGGTGTCCCCTGCTGATTTCTAAGAGGAGCTGTAGATTCTCGTGGGGTTAGGCTCTGTGTGTCCTTTATGTGTCTGCCTTGACCGTCTGCATTTTGTTCCTGACTTAAGTGATTCTATTTTAATTTGGTTCTACACTTCCAGGACAAATTTTGCTTAAGAATTAGTTCCGCCACCCCCCGCCCCCGTAATAAATTTGTTGTATAATTTACCTAAAAAACAAACAAACACACACAAAACAAAACTAGCCTGCTCCACCAGCCCCTTATTTAATATTCTTTTTATGATTTCTTTCTGCAAATACTGTGTGCACAGGCTGCATAGAATACTTTTCTGTATCAGAAAATATTTATAAAAGCAGAATTATATGATTTAATCTCAAAGTAAGGGAAAAACAGCAGCTGTACAATAAAAATATTCTGCGAGTAAGACACCTGGTCAGTGATGCTATGGCAGGAGGAAGTGTCCCTGGATCCAGAAAAAGATGTGAGCAGGAGCCTGGAAATAATATTTTCATCCTTGAAAAGGAAGTAACAGTATTAGCCAATAACTGGGGCATGGAAGAAACTAGAAGTGCATCTGTGGGTAATAACATTAGAACTAGAAGGCAAAGCCTAGACCTAGGAAGAAACAAAAGACAGCAGCAGCCAAGATAAACGTCCACTATATAAAGCTACAGTGCTTAGTAATTTTCAAAATTAATGGGGTAAATTGCCAAGAAAAATGACATGAAAATTTCAAACAACAGTTAAAGTGATTTACTAGTAGGTATCTATTAAATTCATTTTCACTTGCTTTAGGACTTGATTTTTAAAGCCTTTATTCTAGGTACAGAAAACAAATAATGTTATGATTAAGTAATCTCAGTGATGAATTAATTTGTTAATACCTACATTTTACTCATTGTGACAAAGAACAAGGAATCCTTATCTGGAAACTGATCTGATATGTAGAATTGGGACTCTAGAAACTTACCTGGCTCTCACAGTTCAGAATCATCAAATGTTAATTAGGTTTTCTAGGTGTTTGCCTATGGATTCTTCATATAAATTAGTGTAAGTCAGGATTGTTTTCTTATATCTAGAAATGACCTTTAGAAATGTTTTGCGAACTGAATTTATATAAAAGTGAAGAGTAGGTTATTATGTCTGCAAGTAATCAAAAGAACGAAAAAGCTCAGTCTTAGCTGATTATCTAAACAATTTTTTTAAAAATTAATTTTGGCTTCAAGGCTCACTCATGAAGAACTTAAAATGACAACTCATCCAAATGTGCCGGTCTTTTCTTCAATTTATCATTTGTTGAGCTTTAATGTGCATTTAGTTACATCTGTGATTTCTTAGAGGTCATTGATATTCTTATTTTACGGTATTAAATATCACCCCCTGAACCCCCAATGGCCTGTGAGTGGAAATATAATGACTGGATTCTTGTAAAATTCCAGGAATCTTTTGGGAACATTATTAACTCATAAACTAACAAGGGGCCAGTAACTTTGCTTGGGGTATGAACAGAAGGTTGACTCAATTCCAACTAGGCCATCAGATTACCACAGCACATGGAACTAAGAACGGAGAGTTACAGAACAAAATCCAAAATAGTTTTATAAACATCGTTTTATTTTATTTTATTTTATTATTTTTTAAATATATTTTATTGATTTTTTACAGAGAGAAAGGGAGAGGGATAGAGAGTTAGAAACATCAATGGGAGAGAAACATCAATCAGCTGCCTCTTGCACACTCCCTACTGGGGATGAGCCCGCAACTAAGGTACATATCCTTGACCAGAATCGAACCTGGGACCCTTTAGTCTGCAGGCCGACGCTCTATCCACTGAGCCAAACCGGTTAGGGCTATAAACATAATTTTAAACATTTAAAATTAACTGAAGTTACTGTTTTATCTTTAATATTAATGATTTTATTTAACTTTGCGACTATTGCAGCATACATTTACATTAGGAATAGAAACCCAGTAAGAAATCAAGATCTGGAAACAGCCCGAGTGCCCAGAAACCTGCCGTGTATTTTTAAATACGATGGAATACTACACAGCTGTAAAAGAGAAGAACCTCTTGCCTTTTATGACAGTATGGATAGGCTTGGAGATTATCATGCTAAGTGAAATAAACCAGTCAGTGAAAGAAAAATGCCATATGATCCCACTAATATGTGGAATCTAACGAACAAAATAAAGTGGAGAAAAAAATAGAAACTGAGTCATGGATACATAGAACATACTGATAGCTAGCTGTCAGGGGGGTGGCTGTGGGTGAGGGGACTGGATGAAAGAAGCTGAAGGGATTAGCCAAACAACAAATATGCATAATCCTTAGACACAGACAACAGTGTGACCAGAGGGAAAGTGGAGTGAGGGTAAGGGGGGAAGTGGGAAAAGGGGAGGAGGGGTGGAGATATCTGTAATAGTACAAACAATAAAAATAAAGCAAAAAAAATTTAAGGAAGCAAAATCTCCCTTGTCCCCTTTTAATCTCTATTTATATGAATGTTTGAAGGCCCAGGGTAGGTTTTGGGAAAAGGTATTCTTTATGTCTCAATTTTAAATAAATTTTCACTTAAAAAAAAATATATATATATATTTTATTGATTTTTTTACAGAGAGGAAGGGAGAGGGATAGAGTTAGAAACATAGATGAGAGAAAAACATTGATCAGCTGCCTCCTGCACACTCCCTATTGGGGATGTGCCCACAACCAAGGTACATGCCCTTGACCAGAATCGAACCTGGGACCTTTGAGTCTTCAGGCTGATGCTCTGTCCACAGCCAAACCGGTTAGGGTGAAGTTTTCACTTTTAGTAATACTATTTATTGACCATTTGTTGTGTGTCAACTGATATAGTGGGTAATTTATGTATCTTATAACTGATAGTAAGAGCAGAAAGTTTACTTATTTCTGTTTTATAAACGACAAAACTGTAGCTAATGTTGATTAAATGACCTGCTGTATGTCTGTCTAGCTTCAAAATCCATGCACTTTCTACTCTCTCAAATTTGAGGAAGTTTTCATTCCATAATATAGTTACACCCTTTAGCAAAAGGCAGAAAATATCTCCCCAAATGCCAATTAAATGGATCCATTTAATTTGTCAGCAGTTCACTTAGAATTGTTTCTCTTGTTGATTCATTATGAAGCAATTATATCTCTGGCAAGTGACGGAGATAGAGATAACTCTATTGGCTCATAGGAATAGCTTTGATAGAATTTCATCTTTGAGTTCTCGTGCATGTAATATTGAGACTGTATTTTACATAACAAAAGTTTAGTATTCATATTGCAGCAACAAAATATGTTATGCTGGTTATTCTTGGAAGTAGACTCTTAAGGTTATGAAATATTTTAGCAAAGAAAACTTAAAATGTGCTTCTTTTTTTTTGAAAAAGGTAATTAAAATGTTATCTTCCACAGTGATCAAATATGGGGGAAAAAACTGACCCCACTACCAAGCAATTGATTGTGTTTAAGGTCATTCCATGTTTACAGCCTTGGTAAACACCTTGCTGGCGTGAGTCCTGGGACTAGCTCCCATTTGGGTAAATTTCTTTCTTTTGCTTTTAAGTATTCAAGTTCCAGTAAATTTGGAATGAATTTTTCTAGTAAATGGATTCTTATTCAAGACACCTATAAAAATTTATCATTTTGAAAAGCAACATTACAAGAAGATTGTTTTCAGGACATTGCAGCAAAACTCAGCAAGTCAGTAGAGGAGTGAAGAGAGAAGAGTCCTGATGTCAGAGTGATTCATGGGAGGGACAGTCTGGCAGAGCCTCACAGAAAATACAATTCCTTGTCATCTGAATCTGAATATATAACAGAGGAGGAGAAGTGACCTGACAGAAAGAAAGAAGGTGGGGGCGGGGGCGAGGAGGAGGGCAGACAGAACTTTAAGGCAATCCCATTTTAGGGGAACTCTGCCAAAGAGAATTGCAATATGCTTCTGAGAGTTTTAGCTCCAGACATAGCTATGTAGCATTTTAAATGGTCCTAAAGCAACTGCAAAATCATAACCTTAAGAATCTATCCCCCCTCCCCCCAAAAAAAACACCTCAGTCAGGCTTAATGAGTGAGGAGGAAGAGGGAGAAGGTATATTGATGGAAATTGCAAAGTAATCCAGATCTTTCTTATGCACCTTTGATATTGCTCAATTCTTTGTGAAATGATATACAAAGTGGTGATTAGATGCAGTTCCATTTGATTAATTTTACACTCATTTCTTGTGTGTTTAGTGCCACATCCAAAAAAATTATTGCCAT
>PVJC01034603.1:0-18721 GCA_004026665.1 Murina feae | reverse complement strand
CGCGCGCCTCCGTACCTCTGTACTTTGCTTCCGCTGCTGCTCTGAGTCTCAGACTCTTCTCTGGTTGTAGGATTTTCACTCAGCCAGCCGTCCTGTGGGTGCGAGTGGTGTCCGTGTGTTCTTTTCGTGGTTTTTCTGAAATAGTTGTTCACAGCTGCATATATGGTGTCTACCCTATGCCGCCATCTTGTTTCTCTCCTCATACTGTGTTTTAAATATGAACACCGTCCACCTAAACTGGCTATTGTTTGTCAAGTAGCAACTAGCATAAGCCTTCTAAGTGGGCATCCTGTGGCTGTGCAGTTACTATAGGAAAGGCCTGCAGTGGCGGCACCAGGGCTGCAGGTCAGTTGTGTGGATGCTGCCTTGGGGATGGTTGGAAATGAGCCAGCCCCGTTCAGCTCTCCATTGTCAGCCAAGTACATTGTCTCGTCCCCACTTGTCTGGCAAAGCTGTCACTAGTGGGTTTCTGTCTGGCCTAGTGCATGGAATTGGTCACTTATGCTCTCCATGCTTCGAGAGGCCTATGGAGAGAAGGCGCGAGAAGAAAAAAAAGAGGAGTGTGCTCCGGAGCCGGCAGTGTGGAGCTGGCGGCCCTGCCCGGTTACTGCTCCGTCCCCTGCCCACGTCCCCAGGGAGCAGGCTGCCTCAGGAGATGCTCCATGCTGAGGGTCAAAGTTGCTGTGTGTTCTGTGTCCTAGGGTCGGACCAAGCTCTGGAAAAAATAGGCCTGATCCAAGTGATCAATTAAGCTTTCTGTTGGTGGAGATTTTAAAAAATACATGAAATCTTTATTTCAGTTGTGTTATTTTTAATGAAATGAAACACATTTGCTGACATAAGCTCTGCAGAGCTGTTGAATGACCAATTAAACTCAGTGGTGCCATGCTGGACAGTCTCAGTGCCAGAATAAAGCACTAGAAGGCGTGGGGGTGGGGAGGGGTGGGGTTGTAACTACCTCCAAAAGGCCTGTCAGGCCTCGGAGGGTCACCTTCTGCTTGTCATTCCTCCAGTTCCGGCTCCTGACAAGGGTGGGTGGAACAGGGCAACTTCTGCAGGTCAGGCCATGTGGCTTCTGAGATACTGTGAAACCAAGGACTGTGCTGACAGACAAAGGAAACGCTCTGGAGGATGCCAGTCCAGACATGCCATCACGCTCTCTTCCTAACCTTTCCAGGCTGCTATCACTCCTGCCAGGACTTCCCAGCAAAAACCCTTGGAACCAGATGTGCTTCCAGAATGAGACTTTTTTTTAAAGCACATACAGTGCACAGACCATACATTATATAACACCCTAGGAGAGTCTAGGGTGCACGCTATTCAAACATCCTTCCTTCTGCAGCAATACCTGTGAACACAGGAAAGCACTGAACAGCCTCCTATCAGGCCAGGTTTTATGCCCCAATGAAGTCAGTTCAGATCAATTTTGCTGCCAAGTGAGTTAGTTACCAGAACTTTGTGTTTCCAGAGCCAGCTGGGTTTGTGAATTGTGGGTAAGGAAATGCTGGCCCTGCACCTTGCTGCTCCAGGGTATGGCGGGACCTTCTCCAGCTGCTCCAGGCTCCTCTCCTTGCTCCAGCTCCCCGTCCCATCTGAGTTTTCAAGTGAGTGTCTGCAGTTGGAGCTAATTATGCTAATTAGCCACCGAGCTGACCAAACATCCAACAGAAGGGGGCATCTGGGAAGTCTGGCAAGAATGTGGGGACGGGGACCAAGACTCATTCACAGAACCTCTCTCACTAAAGTAAGGGTCACCCCGAAATGTGAGGGAGATTATGTTACAATAAAGTGAAGGCCTACTTCAGTACTGTGGAAATAACATGTGGATTTTATCACCTCAAGAAATTGGAGTGGCAGAATAAGAAAGCATTGGACAAGCATGTGACTGACAGGGCTGTGGTTGGCAGCCACAGGAGCCAGGATAAACCAGCTCCAACAGTAACAACAAAACAAAAAGAATTGGCAACAGATCCCGAAGTCTGGGTGTCGCCTCCGCAGGGAGGTAGGGCTGTGCACGGGGCCCAGCTCCTCTGGACAGGCTCAGGACTCCGCTGAGGGCTGCCAGCCCCTCCAGAATTAAGGGAGCTTCTGCATGCACGTGCTCTGTCCTGATGGCTATGCCCCTGAGAGACAGGGGAGAAATCTAGGTTTCTGTATGGCTTAAAATTCAGTTCTTGCTTTTGTCAACTATCAGGGTCAGAAGTTGGGGAGGAGTCCAGATTACAGGCTCAGGGCCAAGGAGCAGCCAAAACATACAAGCGCTTGGCAGGCAATGGCAGAACGTGATACGACACGAAAGGGAAGGAAAACGAGAGAGCCGTGCCTGGTGGTGATTGGGAATGGACTTGGGGCATTCGCCTCACCCCAAGTGTGATATTTCCTGTTCTGTCAAAAAGGCAGGAGGGCTGTTTTCCCCAGAGAGTTAGCAGTCTCTCCGATGCCTCCTGCAAGCACTGGGCAGCCTGGTGTTCCCCGAGACTGCAACCCAGAGGGTCACAGAGGTCTCAAATGATAGATGGCCTGTCCGAGGTAATCAGGAAACACTGGCCCTGGAGACACCCTGTCTCCCCATCAGCGTCAACAAACCCCAGGGTCACTGGGTCAGACAGTGCCCAGTGTGGCATGATGGCAGATCTCGGACAATGGGGCACCAATGCTTGCCCAGGCAGGGAGAAAGCTAATTTGTGAACTTCGTAAATGAAGCTTATAGATGCTATACACAGAAACAGTGTGTTTTCATTCCATGAGCTTTTTATTGTCTGCTTTATCCATATTTCTTTGTCATCCTGATTGGAATGTAGTTTTACATACAATAGAATTCAACCATTTTAAGAATAGAGTTAGTTTGACAAGCATAAGCAGTCACACCAACATATACAGGATATAGGGCAAATGCTGTCTAGGGACCAAATACAGTTCCACCCTGTTTTTGTTTTGTACATCTTTAAATATATATATATATATATCCCACAAACCTGATTTACTCTCTGGCCTTTACAGGGCTAGTTTGCTGAGCCCTGATGGAGAGCATTTCCATCACCCCTTGGCTAACCTAGGGCCCCTCTGCAGGCACTCCCTGCCCCTCCTCCTGGCAATCACTGATCTGCTTTCTATCACTGCAGGTTTGCCTTTTCTAGAATTTCATAGAAATGAGATCATACGGTCTGTTACCTTTTGTGTCTGGCTTCTTTCACTTGTAACACTTTGGAGGTTCATCATCTGGGTTTTTGTGTGCACCAGGAGTGCGACCCTTTTTTATTTCTGAGTGGTGTGCTGTCCCGTTAAAGGCAGGGTCCCACCCTGCGTGAGGTGGGGACCTCAGCACAGTTTCACGTGCAGGCTCAAAATAGAAAAAAGGGGGAGGGGCAGGGCTGGGAGCCGCAGGTGCCCGCGCTCACTGCCCCTGTCTTTGCAGGCATGAACAACCGGGAGGTGCTGGAGCAGGTGGAGCGTGGCTACAGGATGCCCTGCCCGCAAGACTGCCCCATCTCTCTGCACGAGCTCATGATCCACTGCTGGAAAAAGGACCCCGAAGAACGGCCCACTTTCGAGTACTTACAGGGCTTCCTGGAAGACTACTTCACGGCCACAGAGCCCCAGTATCAGCCGGGCGAAAACCTGTGAGATAGGGGTCAGCAGAGAGGCCAGTCCCAGAGGCTCCGCTCCTCCCCATTAGCTTTCCATCGTAGCCAGCTGCTGGGGCAGCCAGAACCGTCCAGGATCAGATTGCATGTGACTCTGAAGCTGACGAACTTCCATGGCCCTCGTTAATGACACGTGTCCCCAAATCCGAACCTCCTCTGTGAAGCATACGAGACAGACCTTGTTATTTCTCAGACTTTGGAAAATGCATTGTATCGATGTTACGTAAAAGGCCAAACCTCTGTTCAGTGTAAATAGTTACTCCAGTGCCAACAATCCCAGTGCTTTCCTTTTTTAAAAAATGCAAATCCTATGTGATTTTAACTGTCTTCACCTGGTTCAACTAAAAAAAGTATTATTTTCCAAAAGTGGCCTCTTTGTCTAAAACAATAAAATTTTTTTTCATGTTTTAACAAAAACCAATCAGGACAGGTGTTTGTTTTTTTCTTTTTTACCAGTATGAATACATATAATATATATGTCCCTGTACATACACCATGTGGGTGCTAACGTGGAGACCATGGCCAACCTGGACCACAAGCTTCAGGACTCAGAGGGAGGATTTTACTGCAAAGTCAGTAGAAAAGCACTGACGTTTTTCTGAAAAACCAGTGGCCTCATTTTTGGCTTTTTCAAAGCATGAATTTTTTTTTATTTGGATTGCACTTTTTTGATTCATGGCTATACGTATAGATGGCTGGTAGGTTGACTCTTTTCAGCAGCCCCCGAGCTGAATTCACAAGGCCTGTTTCCAATATTTGCTTTGACTTACTGCGATGTGTTCTTGAAACTTACAAATGGGCACATTTAGCCAACCAACAGCCAAACTACTACGAAGGGAACTGGAAGATGGATACCACACAAACTTCTTGTATAAAAATATGAATGCTGAAATGTTTCAAACTTTTTTTATTTAATAAATCTTGTAACCACATTTAAATGGTCTAAAACCCATAGCATTGTAGTCATGGCAACCTGCTAAACTTTCTCATGCAACTAAAACTTCCAAGGTGAGGGTGGGGGCTGTGCACTTCCCATTGTAAACTGTTTCGATGTCCTGTACTGCTAATGAAATGACTTTCTGTGTGTCCAAGAGTTCTCCAGTGGAATAACTATGCACTACTTGACATTTCATGGGATGCACACACAAAAAGTATTACATTTTTAGTTGCTGTTTGTACCAACCTTGAATTACATGTTTAACGACAACAAATCAAAAAAGCCTATTTCTATTGAGTTTTTAATACTGAGTAGCAACTCTGAAGTCTTAATTCCTTTTTTGTTATGATTTATTTGTGACTTTACATTTTTAAATTGTTTAACTTTCTTAATTTAGTAATTAAAAAGAGAGCATTTTACATTTGAATTTTTTTTTTGTTCATTTGTTTAAACATGGAAGGGTCTCTGGTGGTGACATATCTGTTCCACGCCAGGTGGTGAGGAGCCACCTGGGGAATGTAACCATTGTGCAGTGATTTCCAAACGGCAGAAACATTTGAGACACCTGGAGTGTTTTTTTCTTCCCCAGAAAAGCTAGGCTATTGTCTAGCTAATTCAAAGGAATGTTAGAGTATGACCAGGCATACCTTAACATTTTAATTTATCAGACATTTTCTCTAACTGGAATTTTCTGTGTCCCACATGTAGGGGAGAGAGACAATTACAAGGAGGATGAAGCAATTACAAGGAGAACTTTCCTTGTCGTGGAGTCAATATATGTACTTCCCAGTGTCCCTCCACCTGTGTAATGAAGTTGCTAAGCAGGGACACAGGCTCGCATGCCTGTAGGGGCAGTGGGCAGACAGGCGAGCTGTCCAGGCCTGGCTTTGCATGTGCTCAGCTGTGTGACCTTGAACAGCAACCTGGCCCCTCGCACTTCCAGGTCCCACTTCCAGGTCCAGTCTATAGAAATGAGGGCCTGGATGAGACTTGCTGTAGTTTCCCGCGAGATCTGAGATCCTGTGCGTTAAGACCACTGGTGTGATGTGGAATCACACAAGGAGGACTGTTTTCTTGCTGGAATAACCTTTGTGTTCAGAAAGGGTTTCTGACATTTTGTTCTAAGTGACACAAAGGGACTTTCTGGTGAATCAAGTCTTTATGGTCTTGTTTTGGTATTAGTACAGTTATTACCACTGGGCAATTTATTAACATGTTCTAGATATTTGTAAAGAAACTTTGTTTTTAGTCTTCCCACCAGTTTGGATAATTTGCAAATATCCTCTGAAGGATTTTTGTTTATGTTTTTTGACTCGGTCATTCAAAAAAATCCGAAGAAGTCATAACAACCTGTTCGAAACAGAGATTCTTTAAGAAAAAAAAGTCTCTTCAAACCAAAGGACAGCCTTTAATTCATCAGTTGAGTTCAAATGTGGATGCTGTCAGATAAATCAAAACTAAGGACTCGGGTTAACTCGAGGGCGAAACACCACGCTGGAGCTGCCCTGAAACACGAGGCGGGGCCCCAGGATAAAAGTATGAGAGCAGCGATAAAGATGGAGAAATCAGAGGCGTTTCAGGCATTTCCTTGCAAGAAGCCAATGTGCTGTCAGGAGCTACCCCTGAGGTAGCCCAGCCCAGCAATGAAACTCCCTCCCGGGGTCCCAACAGCCCTGGGAAGCCGCCCTTCCTCACAAGTCCTAGAAGTCTGGGGTGAGGAAATTCTCTGACCAGGAATTTCTCTCGTTAAGAAAGAAATGTACCTTAAAAGGTACCTTGGCGGTGAGTGGACTTGCTGAAGATCACATAGCCCACTGGAGAAGCAACTTGACAAAGCCCTAAACGGTTCCTGCTCAGCCGACTCCCTGTGGCCCCCTCACACTGCCCTGGGGGTGCTGCTGGGCTGTGAGGCCAGGGAGCCCATAGCTGCAGGGCCTCCCTAGGGATCAGGGTGTAGACCCAAGCAAGGGTGCGCTTGGCTCTGCCTTGGTCACGGCAAAGAAAGGTGGGTGGAGACCCAGGCAGTTCCACAGAAAAGTGGAGGACGTTCCTCATCCCTCTGAGAAGCCACACTTCTGAAGATTTCCTGACAGGCGCCAGAGGGGAGACAGGAACCCTCCTGTGGCTGAACCTTGGCACCAGAGGACTGTTCTAGTAGCACTGGAGCTACCGAATTTTGTCTGAAATCTCCTACGGGACCTTAAGGGTCTCTGTGGTATTCACTGGAAGGGTTCCTTCGTGAGTCTTGAGAGAAGGCAAGGCCCCAGCCGTGTGGCAGGGAGAATTCCGCTGAAGCCCGCTGTGTGAGGGGTGTCACCCGTCCTTTAGTCCTGGTTCAGGACCAGAACCTGGCTTCACAGGTTAGGCATTTGCTAACGAGCTGAGGTGGATAAAATGGTGTTTGGTCAATGTGTGTTCCTGAAAGTTATTTTAATAGGTCTAAGTGATTTTTTTTTTTTTTTTTTTTTTTACTTTTTTACCATTATATAGTAAACTGCTGGAGTTCAATTTGACTTCCCAAAATATTTGCAAAAAGGCAGGGAGACAGAAGGAAAGAAGGGAAGTACAGATTTCCTAAAGCGGGTACCAATATTATGTTTGTCTTATTTAATGAGCAAAAATAGATTACAACTGCAGAGAAAATAATTAATAACTAGTACCTTTAATATCTTGGAAATATCAAATGGACCTTCATCATTTATATATGCCTGCATTCCCAGAAGTTGTTTTTTTAATAAACTTCTAAATTGTACCTCATTCCTTCCAAACATGCAAAATATTCAGAATCCCTTAGGTGGGGCGAGGAGGGGGGTATAACCTTTATTCTGAAATTAATTTTGAGGAATGACAATAAGAACAAATGGTTTTCCAGTAGAGACTCCTCCAAGGAGAATGTGATCCGTGACAAACAGCAGCTCCCCCAGCATTCAGATCGCTACGATTTTTCCCAGAATAGTTACTCCTCTTCTACTCACTTACTTAATAGTAGGACTCTTCTTTTCATGCTTCTTCCCTGCCAGATTGTGAGCTCCTTGAGAACACACTGCCTAACTTGTTCACTATGCTCCCTGCACCTCAAGCAGTGACGAGCTGAGGGTAGACGTTATTGGATGGATGGATGGCTAGGAGGAGGATGCCATCTGACAGGGTGAATGCTTGACCTGGGAGTGACACACTAAGAACCTGCGGAGCCCACCTGGACTCACCGTGAGCTGCTGAGGCACTAGCCCTGCCGGTTCTCACTGTTCTCCATGTGTGGTCACCGGTCTGAAGAGTCAGTACATGATGCGAAGGCCCAGCCTGGAGCCTGAAGTGAACGCCATTAGTGTTTCCCAAACCTTTCCCAGAAATCACCCCAGCACCAATGAGAATACACTTGTACCCCTGAGACCTGGGGCCTTCAGTTCTCATTCTGACGCCGTAACTTTATGAACATTGGATGGATAATCGATTCCTAAGATATCCATCTTTGTCTTCACGTGAAGTTATTTTCCCAGACTTCCAGGCTGTGCAGCATTAACCAGCCTGTGGCCTGCCGTGTCCCTGCACACCTCTGCGTGACCAGGAGGCCTGGGCCCTGCTCGAGAAGCACAGTGAAGATGCTGTCCATGACGTGATTGCTAATGTGAAGATACTGTCGTTGGGAAAGGTAACATTAACCCCATTAGTATGGATTCTCATATCTGACTCCTTTTTTTAGCCAGCAAACAACAGCACTTTGAGAACGGAACAGAAGCCAAGGGGGGCTGATGGTGGAAAGAGGAAACCGTCCAGCATCCACAGGCAGCACAGGTCCCATCAGGTCAGCCTGCTTGTCCCAGATGCCAGCAAACAGGAGAAGACAGGAGGGAGACGGGAGACGAGGAGCCAGAAACCAGAGCTGGCGTGAGAGGACTCTCTTGCCACCACTCTTCAAGGCAACGGGGTGACGGTGGGTATGACTGTTGGGATGTGAGGACATTCATCCTGCAAGCATCCACAGGCTACTAATTATGGGTGAGACTCTGTGCCCTAGAAAATCAAAGAGACCATTAGTATTTCCAGGTCAGTGAGGATGGAGACCTGTAAGAGATCATTGCAATGAGCTACCTGCTAGGTGGAAGCTCAGGTAGTAGCAAAAGAATGCCATTCAGGCCCTAGCCAGTTTGGCTCAGTGGATAGAGAGTCAGCCTGTGGACTGAAGGGTCCCAGGTTTGATTTCAGTCAAGGACACATGCCCGGGGTTTCGGGCTTGATCCCCAATAGGGGGCATGTAGGAGGCAGCCAATCAATGATTCTTGCTCATCATTGATGTTTCTCTCTCCCTCTCCCTTTCTCTCTAAAATCAATAAAAATATTTAAAAAAAAAAAAAAAGAAAGAAAGAAAAGAATGCCATTCACCCAAGATGAGTGCAGGGGAGGCTCCTTGGAGGAGGCAATGCCTGACCTCAGTCTTAAGGACAAGCAGAGTATGTATTGCTTAAAGGTAGGTCCAGTGTTTATTGCCTTTGAATGTGTTTCCTTCTACTATCCAACCTCCATTAGGGGCTAGCTCATGCTTTAAAAATAGAAGATGCTCAGCAAATGCATTTAAGTGAAGAGAAAACAAAACCACACCATGAAAATTCTGAAAATTGATTATCCCTCCCCCCCTCCCCACGCTCCGACACACACAGCATATAGGCACATCATTTATTCTGATTAGTGGGCTGCTAACTGGAGGGTAGATGATACCATAAAAGAACAAAGTGTAACGTTTTAGACAGCTTGTTGGCGCCATTGTCCCAGCTGGAATGTTTGAAATATGCTTATAGAGTATGAGAATAAAATAACTGCTTGGAGAGTGACTGGAAATGACTCCTCACCACCTCTGTTAATCAGGATGTTTAACATTATGGCTTTTCTCTCCTTTATGAAGCTGCTGTCACCCTTTCTTTCCGTTTACGATGCTATTTTGCTTCAGACATCATGCACTGGTAAACTCATGAAAGAAGGTACATATTAGCAGTTGCAAGGTATTCTGGTTGTTTTGTTCTGGACATTTTTTGTCTCCTTTAGTTAATTATCAAGTGTTTGCTATATAATAATCAATGAGTAGCTAATTGGAAGCAAGAGAGAATGGAATAGCTATAATCAGATAATGTTTTTAATGAAAAGGGTACATGTAATACTGTGGGGAAATATTACTAAACAGCAATGTGTGTATGTGTGTGCGTGTGTGTGTGTTTACAAAAGGATCCCTTTAAAGGTGCTTATAAACTAAATCCGGGTATGTGAATTCTTTCATTTTGTAGATTCCTCCTGAGGGGTGAGCCCTGGAAGATCCCAGGAGGGAGGTGGAGCCACTAGAGATCGCTGGGGAACCCAAACCACCCTACCCAGAGCCCAGAGGTCTGTCAACTCCCAGAGAGCAGCGAGGAAATGGTGAGCAAGTGGCAGCAGTTGCCTGGAGAATTAGGAAATGAATAACAATGCTTTCTGGTAAATTAACCGTATTACATTGTGCACAGCAAAGGGACAGGAAAAAAAACCTGTTAAAAACTGAATAGTAATTTGCCCACATCATTTATGTGAAATGCATAATTTTCCTACTTCAGTGGACTTTAGTTTGATTTAAAAAATGAACACCTCCAATACTGTTCACTAAAGCACAATTTATGAGATAATTGGGGAGGGGTAGAGGAAGGGGAATCAGACTGTAATCAGACAATCCTGTGTGAGCCGCTTCCCCGCCTCCTCTCACCTGCAAATTTCAGAAAATATTTGCTTGTAGGTTCCCGAAGGTCTCTAAGTGAAAAGTGTGAAGCATTCATCACTGTCATTCTATCACTAACCATGACCTCACCATATTTGATGGGTGGAAAGCATGCTTCATTCTATTCAGTATTTTTCTGCTCTAATTCATATAAGCACTTGATTTTGAATTGTAGGGGAAATGGCAGTGTCGCAAAGCTATGCTTAAAACAGCAGGCCGAGAACAAAAGCACATTGCACGCAGCCAAAGGGGACCTTGGAAGATACAGAGATAAAACAAAACGCTGTGTGCGGCTGCCATTCTGTCTCAGAATCCAATGCAAAATGGAGAGCATCGTTCCAACTGTGGAGGTTTTGCGATCCACAGTGTCTAAGATAAAAAAGGCACCTTACTCCACCTGGCACTCAGAAGCTGTGTTATTGCGATGAGTTGGATTATGCTGTTTGTTCATGACCAGTGTAGGTTTTCAGACCCAGAGTGGTCAGAGGCGGGTGGAATCCCAGAGGTGGCCCTGAGGCCCTTCACTTCAACAGTGCGCTCCATCAGTCAATCACTGTTCGCTTTCCTTCCCCTCCCCCGCCCATCCTCCTTACCTCTGCTCCCTACTCCCACTAGAACCATAGCATTTGGATTTCGATACTCACTCCTTCTCTTCATCTCCATCTCCCCACAAGGGGCCATTGTTTACTTATTGGTGCCAGCCTTTAGATGTTTACCTTTCAGGGCGAATCTGTGGCTGATTCTGTCTGCATCTCTTGGTGGCCTCTATAACCCTGCTGATCCCAAGAGCTTGAACCTTGAACCCCCAAAGCTCAGCACTTCTTGTCTCTTTGGGTGTCTATTTGGGCAGAGCGAAGGAGTCTTCCCCACTATAGCCCAAACCACACTGGGTAGGCCTGGGTGACGGGGTAGATGGTTACAGCACTGACAGAGATAGAAACCAGGAGGAGGGTTAGAAAATAAGCAGGAGATGGCAGATTCGGTGCGGACTTGTGGCACGTGAGGCACCTGCCAGTATCCATGAGAGGCTGAGTTCCTGTCTGGTGTGGTGGAGACACCTGGGCTGAGGCTAGGTTAATTCACTAGTCACTACAGTGAGACTTGGGATAAGTTACCTCACATCTCTAAGCCTCTTGGTCTCCATTTCCTCATATGTAACATGGGCTGTTATGAAAACTAAAGAAAGAAAGATGCGGACAGTGTCTAGACTGGTGCTTGGTATGTGGCAGTCGTTTAGTCCGTGTGGGCAGCTTCCCCTTCACTCTCAGTCTGCCCTTCACATGGTGGAGGGTAACCGAAAATCAACGCTGTGACTGGGTGATTCTCCTTCTTTGAAAATGTGATGGAGGAAGGCGTGATTGGAAGGCCTGTTCAGCCCACACTCCTTTCTTTAAATTTTCCCCACATTATACCTCTCGAAGGCCAGGTCCTCACCATTGACCTTCTCCCTCCCCCCACCTCCCACCAGACACCTGACCAGGAGGAGCCAATCTGCTGACCACTAGCTAATGGAATTGTCTCCCTGGAGTTGGAACAAGAAGCAAGAGCCTCTGGTGATGGGTGCTTGGCCTACAGGTTAAGCTGAGTCAGGACCAGAGTGGGCCTGGTGGGGAAGCAGAGGACACAGTCTGCAGGGAGAACCGGTGGCTGGAGAGCATGGGCCACAGAGAGAGTCAGAGCTGAGAACCACTGCTGTCCAACTCCACTTCCTGAGCAGCATTTCCCTGAGATTCCTCGAACCCTTGCAATACACTGTCTCGTCATTTAACTAATTCCAGGGAAGTCAGGCCCCTGAAATTGAGCTCTCCTGTTTTGCCAGCTTCATCTACCCCTCACGTCTACCATCACCCCCACCCTAGGTCCTGACTACGTGAGTTGTCTACAGCTCCTCAGGCAAGTGCGGCTCCAGCCACTTCCCCTGGCCCGGGGTGCTCATTGGCCCCGTCTCCTCGTCTTAATAGCCTGTCTACCCTTTGTGGTCCAACTCAAACATCTCCTCCTCATGAAGCCCTTTTCGATCCCCCAGTCATGAGTGACGGCTCCCTCCTGAGAACTCGGGACTTTGCTTCTGGCGTTCACTGCAGGCGACTCCCCGAGGTTTCCTCCTTGTCTCTGTCCTCACTGCGGGTAGGAACTTGGCACGAATTAGGCTCGGCTATGCCACTGAATTTAATCCAATGGTTGGAATACTAAAACCCAATCTACGTTTCTTCAATGAAGAGTCTGATATAAGGCATTGTTCGTTAAAATGGAATTGCATTTATAGATTAAAGGGATGAGGATCAAAGGGCACGTTTTTGGCCAGGAGTTCTGAGTCTTAGAAACCCAAGTAAATTGTAGATGTTTTATTTCCTGATTTGATTGGAACCACAGCACTGGGTTTGTTGCTGTGATCTGAAACTTTTGGCCTGGTGGGAAAGCCTGTTGCCTTTTCGCTGGAAGTGCTAGGATTGCTTTGTTGCGCATGCCCGTGGCTGAAACCGGAGGGTAATCCGGAAGGCCAGACTTAAAGAAACTTTCCTTGTGGACGTGGAACATGCAAAGCTAGGCCCTCAGTTGCAGTTCCAGGCACACCCGGCTTCAAATGTATGGGGAGGGGGTATGGCTGTATTGCACGTGGCCACATGTCCACTCAGGTTCAAGATCCTATGGACTCATGTAGAGAATTGAAAGCAGCAGTTGGTGTAGACCAAGCATGTCAAACTCGTAGCCCGCAGGCCACATGCAGCCCATAACGAATATTTTTGCGGCCCAGCCAATATAACAGTATGTAAGAAATGTTTTAATAAAAATTTCATAACTTAATTTTTACAATATCCTTTTGTACATAATTATTAATAACCAACTACAACGTTCACTAATGACTGATTACTATAATCGTGTTGCATTCATTTCCCTTATGTGCCTTATGCGCAGGCGCACCATTTCTCTCCACTAATACTAGCAGCGAATATTTTAGCAGCCGACTGCTACATCATCAGTCTTGGACTGACTTGTTTGGTGTGCACCACAGGAAATATTTTGCTTTGGGAGTATAAGAAAAATAGATTCATTTGTGTTACGCTTATTAATTTGTGCAGTTATTCAGTGTCTGGTAAGTTAATGTTCAAGAAAAAATATTAATTTTTATTAAAATGTTCTATTATTTTATGTTAATGATTACTCATTTATTTCAGCCCTTTGTATTCAGCATGTCTCTATTGAAATAAACCTACGTCTCTATGAAGATTGAAGCTTTTGTGTTTTTTTTGCGGCCCACATAAACCTACACCTTGTTTATTTGACCCATGTTAGGCTTTGAGTTTGACATGCTTGGTGTAGACAGTGATAGGCTTGGTCTCACAACCATACTCCTAGCCTGAGCCACTGTGTATCTGACCATCCCCGGTTCTAGGTCATGGGAGGAGCCAAGCCCTTGACTTCAAGACCAGGGAGGAAGGGAGGCTCCCAACTCCTAGAGCAAAGTGCACTTCTTACACTGCCCTCTGACCCTTCCCACACTCTCTGAACAATCCCAGTGAGAGTGACCTAAAGCCAGGGTTCGCACACCTGCCTGTGCGGGACCTAAGAGGATCTTTCAGAATGCAGGTTTCCAGGCCCCTCCCCAGACTGGCTGAGTCAGGCTCTCCTGGCAGGAGGCCCAGGACCTGTCACTGAGTGTGTATACTCTTTCCTCCCCCCACCTCCCGCCCTGGAAGCTGTGCAGGGAACTGCAAGACCGTCCTTTTAAGTCCCACTTGCCTCAGCCCCAGCGGCCCAGATACGGAAGGCTCCCACCCTCAACTCTGGACTGAGCAGCCCTGGCAACTGTGGCACAGCCTGGCAAAGAGGGACACCAAAGGGGTTGGTGGCAAGAGCACCCCAGGGCACAGCTGCGGGCGCTCCCCTCCAGGGAGAGCATAGTGCAGTCTTTGTCCCTGGACTTCTAGTGTTTAGAGAAGCCGACCAGGCCAGGCCAGGGCAGGAGGGCTTGACCTGACTCACGCCCTGAGAAAGCAAGTCCCTGTCACGATGGAGCTGCGGGCAGGCTCCCAGGAGCAGCATGAAATGGACTGGGCTTTGGGGAGCAGGATAACCTGACTCCATCATACCAGGGAGAGATGCCCAGTGCACATTTCTTCTCCCTCTTGATAGGGGGCCACGAGGCCAGCTTCAGCCTAAGCCTCAACCCCAGCACTTCAAGGAAGTGCCGCCCCGTTGGGTTTGATGAACCTGATCTCCAGCCAAGGAACCATATTTCAAGGCAAGCTCCTGGTTTTATAGATGAAACTAGTCCAAAAATGCACTGAGTGTACACCGGAAACTACGTAACATAGCCAATATAAGATTGTATGCCATCTCTACTTAAGTTTTAAAAAGTACACTGGAAACTCCCATCCGCTTTATTCCTGCCCCTGGCTCATCCTTTTCATAGTGAGAACATCTCCGTGTGAAGTGGCCTCCAGCGCCGTGCCTGGGCTGGCCACGTGTAAGGGGTGGCTTATCTCACTTTTTATGCCCTCTTTTGAGGAAGGTAACTACCTAAGTGCCTCCCTTTATCCTCCTGAAAGGTGGGATGGGACCGGATGGATGCAGAAGCCCTGCCGCATGGAGGGGATTCCAGCAGCCAACAGGGACTTCCTAAGAGGCTGGGAACTAGAGTCCTGGCCCACTTGGCGTTCTTCAGGCTGAGAAACCCTCAGCGCAGCTGTCCTCTGCCCGCCGCTGGACCGGGACATCCCGCAGGGTGTCACAGACTCCGGTGACTCTGGCTGCTCAAGTTATTGGCTCGGACCCTGCTGGCTGCTGCTTCAGGCAGCTGAGGGAACAAGGCCTGAGGCTCTTCCGATCCTGGGCAAGACTCAGAAATCTGCATTTTTAAATATATGAAATTTTTCTTTTTGATGACATATGTCCAAAATCACATGTTGGAGCCTTAAATCCCAGGACCCGAGAATGTAACTTCATGAGTCAAAACATAATGTACTAGAATGTGTCTAATCCCATAACAATAGATTATGGACAAAATAACTTTAAAAAACTTGAAACAGCTTTATTGAGACATAATTCATATACTACCATCCAATTCACTCAAAGTATGCAATGTAATGGCTTTTTGTATATTCACAGAGTTATATAGCTATTACCACAACCAATTTTAGAGCATTTTTATTACCCAAAAGAAACTCCACACCCCTTAGCCATCTCTCCTCATTCCCTTTCCATCCCCTTTGCTTTAGGCACCCACTACTCTATTTTCTGTCTTTATAGACTGGCCTATCCAATACAGCTCATTTAAATAAAATCATATCATATGTGGTCACTTCTGTGGTTTCTTTACTTAGTATAATGCTTTCAAGGCTCATCCATGCTGTAGCATTTATTGGAGCTTTTTTATTGCCAAATACTATGCCACAGTATGGATATACCACACTTTATTTATCCATTCATTGGTTGATAGACGTTTGAATTGTTTCTACTTCTTGCCTATTGTGAATAATTCATTTACAAGTTTTGTGTGGACATATGTTTTCAATTCTCTTAGGAGTGGAATTTGTAACTCTTCTTAAGCATTTGAAAATACTGAAAGTTTTATTCAAATTATTGATATTCAAACTAAATAAGCAAAGAGAGATATTGTACCCTCCTGGATTAGAAACTTAATAATATTAAGATGTCAGTTCCCTACACCAATCTATAGAGTCAAGACCATCCCAATCAAAATCCCAGCAAGAATTTTTATGGAAACTGACAACAGGATTCTAAATGTGTAAGGAAAGATGAAGGACTTAGACTAGGTGAAATCATTCTAAGAAGAACCAAGTTGGAGGATTAACACCACCAGATTTAAAGACTTATTATAAAACAGAGGGGTGTTAGGGCAAGGTAAACAATAGACCAATGGAACAGAATAGACCCCAGAAATAGACCCATACATACAGGGGAGGGAAAAAGTAGGTTTATAATTGAAATACAAATAAATATTACAATAATAAATAATAATACAAAAATAAACTCTGTGTTTCAAGTACTTGAACTGCAACCAGCATGGCCAGGGGTGAGCCTGAGGAGGGGCAGTGAAGGATTAAAGAAGACAGACAAGAGAATGCAGTTGGGGCCAGGTAGGATCACTGTGCCTGGATGAGGAAACAGTGACACAGCCTATAAGCAGAAGCTTTATTTTATAGTCAGATCACACAAAGCAAAACAAGGGCAAGATGTTTACAATTTTCTTGCGAGTCTCAAAGCTACTTCTTTCCTGTTGTTGCCATTCTCTGAACTCTATCAAACTTTGTTTAGGCAGCACTTGCTGCACCTCCCACAACTCATATCCCTTAGCTATCTAGGACGGCAGGGTCAGACTATCAGGTCAAGCTTACAACCATAGCCTTTGGCTATAAGCTGGGACTTGTATGTGGCTTGGCCACAAGTAGGTCTGAGGCTTGATCCTGTCCAAATGCTGTAGTCGCTCTCCACAGTACTCACAACTGTAAACCTACATTTGCCCACCCATGTATATAGCCGTTTGATTTGCAACATAGGCACCATTGCAATCTGACACAAAAAGGATGGTCTTTTCAATATGGTAGTGCCAAGTCATTTGCAAATCCATATGAAGGGAAAACAATGCACTTTCACACTTACACCATGTGCAAAAATTGATTTGAGGGTGGATCATCTTTCTAAATAGGAATAGGCCTCCAGAGGAAAATAATAGAATATCTTTATGACCTTGGATTAGGCCAGTGGTTCTCTGCTGTTCTCTTTGGGGATCGAATGACCCTTTCACAGGGGTCACCTAAATACATCCTGCATATCAGATGTTTACATTATGATTCATAACAGTAGCAAAATTACAGTTATGAAGTAACAACAAAAATAATTTTATGGTTGGGGGTCACCACAACATGAGGAATTGTATTAAAGAGTTGCAGCATTAGGAAGGTTGAGAACCACTGGACTAGGCAGAGATTTATTTAGAAGATTTCAACAATTAAAGTAAAGCATAAAAAATGGAACATTATCTTAACTAATAAAAGCGTAATATTGAAATTAACCATTTCTCCGGGATGGGGTAAGCCATGCCCACCAACCAATCAGAGCAACTGTATGCAAATTAACCCAGCCAACATGGCAGCCACCACTCACGGAGTAAACGGCAGCTTCCATTGCAGCAGGAGTGAAAGTGAAACTGTCTGGGCACTGGCTCGAGTTATTCTGGCTCAAAGCAAAACATGTTTGAAACAAAATAACAATCATAGAATCCTCGGGAGCTGAAGGAAACAGCAGGCCGGGCCTGAGTCTAAGAGTAACAACATTGTTTCATTATAGACACCGGGAGGTGAAGCAGAGAGGAGGCTTCTTATTAGGCCTCGCCTTAAAGGAACAGCATCAATTATAGAAGATAAACAAACCCCAGAAACCTGCGTCCAGCCAGCCTTGCTGGGACATTGGGTCAATGGGAGCTGTGGGCAGCCTTAAAGCTCCTCTCCCAGGCTGGTCAGGCATGCCAGCAGGTGGACATCCCCCGAGGGGTCCCAGACTGTGAGAGGGCACAGGCCGGGCTGAGGGACCTCCTGAGTGCACAGAGCGGCTGCAGGGCAGAACAGCACAGGACCCAGGACTAGTGCATGGGAAAGAGGCGGCAGGGTTGGCGGCCTGCTTGGCGGCTCCCCTGGCCATTTGCAGGGCACCGAGGAGCAGGAAAGAGGCGGTGGGGGCCGAGGGCCTGCTTGGCGGCTCCTCAGGCCCTTTGTGGGGCACCGGGGAGCGGGAAAGAGGCGGCGGCCTGCTTGGCAGCTGCCCAGGCCCTTTGAGGGGCATCAGGGAGTGGGAAAGAGGCAGTGGGGGCATCAGCGGCCTGCTTGGTGGGCTTCCCAGGCCCCTTGCAGGGCACTGGGGAGCGGGTAAGAGGCAGCAAGGGGTCTCGGCCTGCTTGGCAGCTCCCCAGACCCCTTGGTGGCACCGGGCAGTGGGAAAAGAAGGCAACAGGGGATTGGTGAGTGGGAAAGAGTTGGTGGCCTACTTGGCGGCTCCCAAGGCCCTTTGGGGGCCACTGGGGAGTGGGAAAGCATGCTCTTGGGGGCTGGGGGCCTGCTTGGCGGCTCCCCAGGTCCCTTCCAGGGATCAGGGAGCAGGAAAAGGCTGGCCTGACCATGAGGCAGGGTTTTCCCTGCTTTCTGGTGGCTGGAGGAAGATGGGCAGTAGGCAAGCTTGGGAGGCAGGCCGCACCCAGCCCTGGCCACAGCTCAAAAAAGAGAACAACATGCAGGGGAGGGCAAGAGTCTGAGAGATCAACACAGGGGAGTGCCTGCTCCAAGCCTCCACAGTGTGCCTGGAGGCAGGCTCCCAGCAGGTAGATACACACAGGAGGACTGCTCTGAGCCTCAGATGCGGCTGGGGGCAGATCCCCAGTGGCGACACACA
>PVJC01034602.1:0-18738 GCA_004026665.1 Murina feae | reverse complement strand
ATGTTTCAAAAAGCTGTGTTTTGCTAGAGGCAGTTTAATCGGAGCTGAGCTGAGGGGCGCAGCTTCACTTTCGCTCCTGCTGCAATGGAAAGGGCTGTTTACTCAGGTCCGTGAGTGGCGGCCGCCATGTTGGCTGGGCTAATTTGCATACAGCCGCTCTGATTGGCTGGTGGGCGTGGCTTACCCTGTCTCGGAGAAACGGTTAATTTTAATATTTCGTTTTTATTAATTTAGATCATCCAAACAGAAAATCAATAAAGAAATATAGGTCTTAAATGACACATTAGACCAAATGGACATATTTGACATCCACAGAGCCCTTCTTCCCAGAGCAATCAGATCATACATTCTTCTCTAGAACATATGGAACATTCTCAAGGACAGACCATAGGTTGGGTCACAAAACTAACATCAACAATTTCAAGATTTAAATTATACCAAGCATATTTTCTGACCACAATGGCTTGAAATTGGAAATAAACTGCAAAAAGGAAGTAAAGAAACCCACAAATATGCAGTGAGTAAACAACATATTACTAAAAAATCTATGTTATCAGAACATTATTTTACACAAATGAGGAAGCAAGTTTACCATGAATAGTTAATATCTGAATCCAAAGGTAGGGGGTCAAACCTATTAAATCCTTCTAACTTATACCTTTTAAGAAGAAAAATAAACACCTATCATCCATTTGTAACCAATTTATATGATGCCCAGGTTGTTTTGAGTTCTAAATGAATCCATCATATGGTATAATAATGAAGACCATAAATGTGCTTCCCATTCCATCCTCAGGACTAGAAATCTATTATAAAATGAACTTTCCATATAAAAGTAATATTTACTAAATGAAAGGAAAATATTACATAAAACTTTTATTACATTATTAAGCTTGTAATACAGTCTTGTTTTTTATGCTCATGGGAAAGTCATCTTAAAATAGTTTGGGTTTTTCTCTTTTCCCATATTCATACCTATGTACAATCACACACAAAAATCCATATGCAGATATGTGGTCCTCAAAATCTTCTCGTCTTCATATTCCTAATTTATAATGCATTTGAGATATTTACAGTTTCGTTGTCATGTTGGGACTTACATTTCCACATGAGGTTGCAGTTTGTGAATCTTAAAAGAAGAAAAATACTAAGCAATGAAACACTGCGAGGATTTATTTATTTTCACGTCTCCTACTTTCATTGTTGTCCTGTATATCATTGTTTAGGTTCATGACTAGTTCTAGTGGTTGCTAATTTTACATTCAATACTTTAAGCAATGTAATGTGATTTGTAGGGAAGATGTAAACTGAGATAAACTTGATAAAGGCAGTTCTGGGTAAGCTTAATTTCTCTGTTTTTCTTTCATATTCACTAATATCCATGTTTTATAAAACATACCCCTGAATGAATTTTTGGACTGGGGTTTTACTAAGTTTCTGGGCAAGGATCCATGTCAAATGAAGTGACACATTCCTCTGTGATGGATTTCTGTATGCATCACTGCTGAAATGCTGGAAGAGCCAGTTGAATTGATGGGCTTTTTTAAAAAAAATGTTTAAGGTAAAGGCTGCCTAGGTTCATCACCCACAAGAACTCTGGATTTGGCTTGAACTTGCTCTGAGCCAAATAGTCCCACACACATACAAGAAAGACAAACATTACCAAGGGATTTATTTTCCATAAGAAGCTGTGCACTACCAGCCAAAGAAAACAAACACCAAGAACAGGAGAGCTCTTATGATGCAACTAGAACTGACTCTCAACATTCTGTTTCTCCTGCTCCTAGAGAACAATGGAAGGTGTCTCAGTGGTAATAGATCAACCTAGCCAAAAAGGATTTTCTGTGCAATTCTTTGGCTTCTCCTTCACCACATGTTCAGACAACAAGGCAAAACTCCTTATTTGCCTAAAACAAAAAGAGATCCTACATGAGGTCAATAATTCATCTCTTATTCCTTTCCTCCACATTCTTCCCAAGAGGAAAATAGAAAAGCCACATTGTCTTTTGTACTGAGATTTTTCATCTTCCTTTGAAATAGTGTCATATCTATAATAGTATCTGTTACAATTTGTTATTCATTTATTATCAGTTTAGCTGTCTTATTATTTATTAGAAAGGTAACTACAGTCTGAACTGGTTCATTACTCTTTTATACTTTGAATATGAGTAAGCTCTCTGGGTGCGGATCTCAGGACTTTGCAGGTTATGTTGTACACAGCTCCAGGGAGTGCAACATATGTGGGCTACACGGAACACAAACGTCCTCCCAGAAATATGTCACTAATGTAGACGGTAGCAAATTAAGTATCATAATACGATGCCACTTTCATGAAATGAAAAAGATAAAAGAAAAAAAGAAAAGAAGGAAGGGAGGAAGGAAGGAAGGAAGGAAGGAAGGAAGGAAGGAAGGAAGGAAGGAAGGAAGGAAGGAAGGAAGGAAGGAGAGAAAGGAGGGAAGAGAGGGAGGAAGGAAAAGGGGGAGGAGAAGGGAGAGAGGACTGAGAAAGCTATGAATTGTGTGCACAGGCATCATAGATTTGCTTCCCTCCCCTCAGAATAAAAACCTTTTATTCAGATCAATGTGTTATTTTCAGTCTAGAACTTCCTGAATGAAATGCAGTTTGTAAGATAATATATACATTTATTTGACAAACAAGTTAATTGAATGCATGCTCTTTTGGATGACAGTTTGTTTTTTCTAATAAAATATTTTGATGAGTTAAAGTTTTTCAGAAACATGTGGATTAATTTTCAAATACACAAGGGTTTAGAGAAATAGAAATTTAAGCATTTGGCAAAATACTTGACAAATTTTTTTGAAAAGTTATTTGGCTTAAAACATGACTGGATTCGCCCATCCCTTTAGGAGACCAGCTGTTGATGTGTCATTAAAGGAGGAAAAAATAAAGGTCAGTTCAGCTGTGTCTGCAAGCAGGCGTGTCAGATGTAGGCACTTATACTTTCAGAGGTCACTTTACTAGTATATGTGTCTCCACTAACAACAACAACAAAAATGTTCAAATTCCAGTAGCTAAGACATAAACTTGTATTGGTAGGAGAGGTATTTGCAGACCATAGTACATCATTGGTAGGAGAGGTATTTGCAGACCATAGTACATCATTTTCAGAGCATACATTTATGGAATGGCAACAATGAAGAATTTCAGCTCTATGGAGAATCCATTTGTACGCCTTGTGGAACTGGCAAATTTGCAAAATCTGTCACCATGAAATAATTAGAAGCAAGGTTGGGAAAAAGAGAAAACGAATTTTAATGGTGTATTTAAATCTCAGGAGTCCACAGGCTGTGTCCTCTTTAGGGAAAATGTAAATAGCGAGCTGTTGAATAGGAATTTTCAATGAGACTCAAAGGCAAGTTTCCGCAATGTCGCCCAATGGGCAGAGCTGACTGAGACTAGACAGTGGAGTGGCTGGTTAGTTAGATGGTGAGCTTTTGAAGCTACGGACCGTTTACCAGTCAACCACCATCATTATATTATTGTCCTGAAATTGTTTCTGAAAAATTTACAGTTTACGTCTTTTTAAACAACCTCTTAATTTGCCAGTTAGGGGCCTAGCAGAGAATTACATATAGGATTGCAGTTACCTGGAATTAAATATACGATTGCAGGTATGGGAGCTTCATAGCAAACTCTGCCCAATTGACAATTTTGGCAAGATGAGGTCTAGATACAGGGAAATAGAGAGAGTCACTGACAATGCTGTGTACTCTTAGAGCAAATGGAAATTGAACAACTGTCAATGTTTACTCAGAGAAACCCTGGTGATGAAAGTAGAGTCAAGTGTTGAAGTGTGAAAGGTTAAGGGTCATTAGAAGAAAAGACAGTAACAGAGTTATGCCCTTTATTTGGAGGTTTATAGTTCTCCAAGAACTTCCAGATAAATTCACAGATTTGATCCTTGTAGCAGTCAGATTCCTAACTGAATTGAATAGCAGTAATAATGTTTGGTAGCATTGCTGAGTATCAGCATGAGGTGTTTATGTGATTTAAATGTTATTGGCTTGTAGACTGTCTCGATTCAAATTGTATGAGTCACTCCTGATCCCTGGAGATTGTTTGCTTACATCAAGGATTATGTTATCCATTTCAGCTAAGAATTAACTTGAGAGTTTGTTTCAAATTTTAAAGGAAGATCTAAATTTTCTCCATATATAGTATATGCCATATATTCCTCGTCCTTAGAAAAATTACTAGTTTCACAGCTTCCTTGCCATACTCCACTGGATGTCTGAATATCATACAGCTAGCTATTCCTGGCTGCCAAAGAGTTTGACAAACAAGTGCGGACCTGGATTGGAATATTAAGTTCAGCCAACCCACAGTGTTATCACAGGCAAGATTCTGAATTTAAGTGGGATAGTGAGGAGGGCAAGCTAGACTAGAGATGACTCTCAAGGGCCTTTCAAGGCTTACTTGATATGACTGAAAAAATTTTGGTCATTCAAATGAAAGGGATTAGAAAAACTAAGAAAGAAAAGAACTTCCATAGCTACCACATAGTTTTGTGTGATTTCTCAAATAAGTCCACGTACTTCCCGCTGAATAGGAACAGCTAAAGGGGCTGAGGCTGAGGATGGATTGAAGATACCATTTCATGGAAAGGACAGAACCTTGTTCCTTCTGGACCTGGAGCAAATGCCTCTAAAACACCCCCAAAGCTGGAATTGTGCATGTTGGTGTTGCTCCTGGTTGGTTATTCATTTGGACTTCTCTAAAATGTTCAGCAAGAGAATACTCTGCAGCCTCATAAGATGTTGGCATAACTTGGGTAAGGTAGATTTACATCTGATGGATCTCAGCTTCCACAGCATTCAGCAGAATGTGCTAAATGATGCAATGAAGTATTTCTTACCTAAGCACTGATATTAACACTGTATCATGTCCTTAAGCACCAATTTCCTCTCTGATTTGTTTCAGTGATGAAATTATATATAAACTCACCTTGAAGTTAAAAATGTGCTATATATGTGTAGATATATTTTATGAATATGGAGGAAGTGCTACGTACATATATATGACTATATTGCTGTCTTTTGATTATACAGACATGATATTTAATGGTTTCAAATACTGTAAGTACTGTTCATATATTTCCATACCATAAACATATGTATATATACTTCTATTTTCTCTATAATGCTTACTAGTAAAACTAATATCATTTTCAATTAAAAATTGATTTGTGAACATTTTTGCATTTTCTTAACTGGTATTTTTAGAAATAAATATTATTCATCAGTGGCATAGACAAGAGAAGAACTTATAAATTTTCTGAAATAATAATTTAATATGTACCAATAGAAAAACAATTCTTATTCAAGCAAAGATTGAAAAAGTTTCAGATACACTTCTTAACACAGATATACTTTGCAAACATTTGTCTTTTTGTTTACACCAGTCATGTGAACATTTGTTTTGTTTTGGGGAAAATGCTTCCTGGTGTGAGTCTTAATTTTCTTCTAATTAAGAAATGTTTAGCCCTGGCTGGTGCAGCTCAATTGTCCCATGCACCAAAAAGGTGCTGGTTCAATTTTCAATCAGGCCACATTACCCAGGCTGTGGGCTCAATCCCCAGTTAGGGGCATGCAGGAGATAGATAATGGATGGTTGTCTCTCACTGATGGTTCTCTCTCTCTCCCTCTTCTTTCCTCTCTCTTCCTAAAGTCAATGAAAGCATATTTAAAAAAGAAAGAAATATTTATGCAATAGAATGGAATTTAACTGCTGAGAAGTAGCTAAACGAAACATAAATAATCAAATACACAAAATTTTGTGGTCAGCAAACTTGACTTTAAGTTTTAGTTGGCACTTAGCAATTGTTGTCTTGGTTAAACCACCTTGCTACGCTGAATCTGGTTATTCCCATCTAATAAAGAGGTAATATGCAAATTGACCATCACTCCAATATACACAATGGCTGCCCTCATGTGGCTACAAGATGGCCTGCATGGGAGGGTAGTTGTGGTTGACCAGGCCTGCAGGAGAGGGCAGTTGGGGCGGACCAAGGCCTGCAGGGAGGGCAGTTTAGGGGGACCAGCCTTGCAGGGGAGGGCAGTTAGGGGGGACCGAGGCCAGCAAGGGAGGGTAGTTGGCGGTGACCCAGGCCTTTAGCGGAAGGCAGTTAGGGGGGGATCCAGGTCTGCAGGGGAAGGCAGTTGAGGGGGACCAGGATGGCATAGGAGGGCAGTTAGAGGCAACCAGGCTGGCAAGGGAGGGCAGTTAGGGGTGACTAGGCCAACAGGGGAGGGCAGTTGGGGGTGACTAGGCTAGCAGGGGAGGGCAGTTAGGAGCAAACAGACTGGCAAGGGAGGGTAGTAAGGGGTGACCAGGCCAATAGAACAGGGCAGTTAGGGGTGACCAGGCTGGCAAGGAAGGGCAGTAGGGGTGATTAGATCAGCAGGGGAGGGCAGCTGTGGGCAATCAGGCTGGCAGGGGAACAGTTAGACATCAATCAGGCTGGCAGGAGAGTGGTTAGGGAGTGATCAGGCTGGCAGGCAGAAGCAATTAGGGGCAAGCAGGCAGGTGAATGGTTAGGTGCCAGCAGTCCTGCATTGTGAGAGAGTTGTCTGACTGCGTGCTTAGGCCTGATCCCACTGGGCAGTTGGACATCCCTCGAGGGATCCCAGATTGGAGAGGGTGCAGGCTGGGCTGAGGGTTACACCCCCTCCCACGCATGAATTTCATGCACTGAGCCTCTAGTTAAATGATAAAAATACAGAAATTATAACAATATTCCATGCTTTTAAAGATTAACTAAGGTAATATTCTTAAATTTGCATTATAATGTAAGTTGTTGCACAAATATGTTACTGCTTTTGTGAATCTTTGATTGAACCCACTCTCCACCTATTTCTGCATTTTACATATTTTCTTTTCTTTTTTAAAAGTTCTTTATTATTTAAAGTATTACATATAGTATTACATATGTCTGTTCCCCCCCCCCCCCCCCATTGACTTCTTCCTGGCCACCCCCACCCACATTTTCTTAAAATTAGTTTCAAAGTTTCTAATCTTTTGAATAAGAATATTGCTATTTTTATTCTCATGAAAAGCAGTTACATTTTATGTCATTGCTATTTCTTGAATTAAAACTACTAATTCCTCTTTAGAAATCATCCATTATTAAAGTTCTAATATCTTGACTTATTTTGCCAGCAGCCAGCCAGAATTTACATTTTATATTTACACTATAATTGAAATATGATAATTCACAGATCACCTAGTTACCACTTGCCTGGATGTCAAGTTCATAAACCAGCAAATGCGTTTCAGTTAAATTCAGGGGAAAAAAATGTCAGTGGGTAACTTATCTGAGATATCAACTCTGTACCTGTTTATTTGGGAAATTTATTTTATTTTCTGAGTGAGCTATCATTATTTAATTTTAAAAAGTAAGTGGTTGGATTAATAGTTCTTAAATTACTGTTCAATTTGGAATATAAAATTTCATAAAATAGTTGTGTAGCAACTATTAGATGCCTGATGCACAAAAATCATGCAAGAGTAGGCCTTTGCAGTTGCGGCTGCCTGGATTCCTCCCTTGCAGCTGCAGGGGTTGCCTTGATCCCACAGCTGTAGCCCGGCTTCATCCCAGAAGGACATTTGGAAGGACGTCTGGTCTAATTAGCATATTATGCTTTTATTTTATTATATATATATATATATATATATATATGCACTTTAACAGCTGATAGCTCAATTTTGAAAATGAAATGTATTTTAATAAACAATGCTTTATAATTATTCAAGGTGTGTGTATACATTTTGGGGGGACAACCTATATATAAGAATATAATTACAAAGAAGTGGTCTTATTAGAAAGCAGTGATCATCAATGTGGACAAACTAGGGCATACCCACGTGGTGTGATTTGTGTTGAGTGGAATAGTTTCCCTTGACCCTAATAAGTTCCTTCTTTCATCTGTCAACTGTACTGTTGGCTTATAAGAAAAGTAATAAAAATAAACACATTTTAAAAAACACTTTTTACCAAGAATGGACTTTGTTAAAATGCAATTTGAAATCCTGTATAAGAATGAGGACAAGAATTTGGAGTTCCCATCTTTAAAACATGGCCATTGATTAATATTACTATTCCAGCAAAAAAATTACCTATCAATATTATGACATTAATTATAAATAATTATAATGCCCAACATCTGGGGCTAGAAAATGGTTTATAGAGATTAAAGAGGTGAAATGCTTGTTCCCAGGAAATGTAGAGTATCAGCTGTACACAGAGAAGCATGTGTAGGATATTACAGAAAAATATAATAATATGGTAAATTGCTTCGGATTCAGCACATGGATTTTTGCCACCAACTAAAAATCTTCAGGACTAGCTATGTACTTTAATTTTGAAAATAAACTTTATAATGTGATAACAATTCTCATTTATTCTTCATTAAAACAAAATAGAAAAATGTTGTTTACCTCCTAGACTATGAGTAACTCGGTGAAATTGGCAGATGTTGGAGGTCTTGGACCTTGTAACTCAGAGTGAACTCAGATTTTGAATTCCTATTATCTGATTCTGGCCTTGAGATTTGGCTGCAAGAGTTCTCTCAAAAGAGGTGGAAGAGAAAACAACCTCCCTTAGCTCAGAAAATCTCCACCCTACTTAACTGAGACAGGATTCCTGGGTGGGTCTTTGGCAAATCAATTCAGAGCCTTCTGGTTAAAAGAAATTTAAAAGAACCTGTTCTCTCTAGATGATTCTGTCCTAGCTGAAGCAATGGGAGAAAGAGAACTAAAAGAAAATATATTAAAGGAAAAATTAAGAAGTAGATGGTACACTAGCTCAACTTTTAAGGAATACCAAGCTCCATGTTTTAATTCATAGTTCATGCATTTGTCAACTACACAGTTTAATTTTAATTGAAATAATGCATATGCATAATTTTAAAAGTCAGATTGCTCTCTAGATTATAATGTAAAAAACTGAAGTACCTTAATGCCCCACTTTCTTCCCAGTGTGCATTTCTGTGAGTACCATTTTCCAGATGGAATATTTTAAACTCGTGGAGCTGTTTTCTCTGTTTTTTTTTGTTGTTGTTGTTGTTGTTGTGTGTTTTTTTTGTTTTGTTTTTGCTTTTTGTTTTTTTATGTCCATATATCTAAATAATGTAGCAGCATTTGTGAAGCACCATTTTGCAGCCCTTAGCCCACCAGATGGGCATTTCTATGCATGACTGCCAGTGTTCCAGATCTAACTACTCTGTTTTCACACCAAAAATCTTATTCATTCATGGGCTCACTCCATCATAAAATGCAGAAATGCCCCTGGGACAACCTTCCAATGTAATTAGGGATGAGAGTGGGTGGGGACTTAGGTGCCCCAGCTTCCCCAGCCTCTAGTGGCTTAATTTTTTGGCGAATTCTACATTATACCTCAGGCAGACACCAAAGGGGTAGTTTCTCAGTTGCTCACAGTAGTAACCAACTTGGTAACACAGTCTTTATTGTCAATTAACACTTTCAGCTTACTTTTCTCATATCCTCCTATTTTTGAGATTATCTTTTCAATAAACTCTATATCTTCCAAGTCCCTGTTTCAAGTTTGACTTTCAGAAGGAACCCATATTTCTAAAGGACAGCTGGTTCTTTAGAAACTAACTTCTAAGTTGAGATTTTGGGATTGGATCACCCACCAGTCATATGGCAATAAGGATAACATATTTGGTAAGTGGGGCGGTCACAATCCCTGGCATGCTTCAGTTTCACATTTCCTCTGACTCTCATTTGCTTTCAGTTGGATTGAGATACAGGTAAAAGAAGCAGGATTGATTAAAAGTGTGGTTCCTGGACCAGTAGCATTTGCAACCCCTGGAAATTTCTTAGAAACCTATGTTATTGTGTCCTGTCCCATAATTTTGAAACAAATTTGGTGGATGGAGTCAGTCCAGAAATCAGTGATTTAAGAAGCCTTCTATGTGAAGCTGATGCATGCTAAGGTGTGAGAACCACAATTCAACTGAAATGGTTCATTGAAATTTGGACACGATGATGGACTAGTAAAACTGTGGTGGGGATGCTGAGACTGACTTGTTAAAGTATTAGGGTAGATATCAGAAGGCTCTGAAAAGTGGGAATATTAGAAGGGAAGTAGTCCGTTGGACCAGAAATGTTATCCAGGTTGCCCAGAGGTCATCTTCTCCTCTAAGGCAATTTAAAATGCACTAGTGAGGGGACACCGATATTTTTGAAAAGCACAATGTTAGTTGTCGTCTACAGCATAGTAAGAGATATTATTCTTATTAATAGAACTGATAGCTTCATTGGCTAGGAAAAAAAAAAACAAGCAATAATGCATAACCATCATTGACAAAGTGGATATGAGGCCAAAATGGAAAGAAAGGAGTGGCAGATCTGGGGCTTTTATCTGCCAGAATCTATAGAAATGACTAATAGATCATAGTACTTCTAGCCCTGAGACAGATGGGCTACCAACTAGAGTATTGTTTGACTTGTGCAACCAGAAAAACAAGCTTGTATAACCAGAAAAATATCAAAATAAGTAAATAAAAGGCCACATCCACCTACACAATGGAAAAATAATTGCTTGCCCTACATTTGAGCCAACTAACAAACTCAAAGCATTATTCTCAAAGGAATATGAGTTCTTATGAAGAAGAAAGGACTTCACAATCTAAACTCAAAACTGTAGACATACACAATACTCCCCCCAAACCTGCCCAAAGGTATTGGAGTAAAGGTATCCTGGGAATGTAGAAATTCAGAACTTTTCAGGGTTGTAGTGTACAAACTTTGAGCTAACACTACCTGTGGATCTACATACTATCATGCTCCAGAGTTCAAATCAGGTATTATAAAGACCAGGTGATAAATGGAGTTCTGTCCCGTGTGCATTTCATCATGGTTTCAGTGTAATGGTAGTCATGTCCTGTGGTTGTTTTCCCAGACCACAAGTGTATAAATGGGAAGGTTTTACTAAGCAGCAGACAAAGCATTCACATTGCATAGTCCAGCCTCTGGAGTAAAAGCCATTAGGATAGTAAAACAATTCTTCTGAGAGCCCTTAAAATTTTCCTCTTACCCAGTCAAAATAGTAAATCAGAAGTAAAAATCAGGAGAAATTTTAGAGAATGGTTCTTTGAAATCTGGACTTGATAATGGACCAGTAATTTTAAAGAATTACAAGAGTGGTTGTCCTTAAAATATTAATGGTCATTTGGCCTATATCACCCTGGAAGAAGTCAGATGGATATGGAAAATGATAATAGATTATCCTAAAATTAGTAAAGTGTTAGCTCCAATTAAAGTTGCTGTACAATATGTAAATACATTTTCTAGGTTATATTAACACAGCATATTTTACTTTGTTTATTTGATTTAATCAGAACAAAAATAATCAGAAGTAGTTTGATTTTATTTGAGAAGGTTAGTGGTATATATTTTTGTCTTTGCCTAACTGTCACTATATAGTCTAGAAAATTAATTAGTTTTATTTTTGAAGAATATTATGGTGATCAATTATGTTGATGACAGTAGGCTAACTTAATTTGGTAGACAAGAAATGCCAAATACTGGGAGTATGCTAATAATATAAATGTCAGAGTATAGGAAATGAACTCTCGAAGATCCAGAGGCCTGTTACATCAATGACTTTGGTTATCAGGACCAAATTATCGGAAGCAGCACCAAGGTAAAAGACAAGTTATTTTTCTCTGACTGCCTTATTTTGCTTAGCATAAACCTCTCCAGGTCCATCCATGCAGTTACAATTGCTAAGAGTTTCTTCTGTTTTATAATTACATGGTAATCCACTATGTAAATGTACCACAGCTTTTTTACCTACTCATCTACTATGGGCACTTGGGCTGATTCCAAATCTTAGCTATTGTAAATTGTGCTGCTATTGTGAACAAAGATAAGTATCACATGATCTCACTCATATGTGGAATCTAATGAACAAAATAAACTGATAACAAAATAGATCCAGAGACATAGAAGTATGGAGCAGATTAATGAATTTCAGAGGGAAGGCGGGGGTGGGAAGGGGAGTAGGGAGATATTAGCCTGGGAATTTATATATATACTAGAGGCCTGGTGCACAAATTCATACACAGGTGGGGTCTGGCTGGCCCGCCCAGATAGGGAAGGGGGGCTGATCAGGGATGGGACTGGCCAGGGAGAGGGGCCACAGGTGGTTGGCCAGCTGGCCCTGCCCCCTGGTTGAACTCTTGATTGAACTCCTGGTCAAGGGGACAATTTGCATATTATCCTTTTATTATACAGGATTATTATACAGGGTATACATAGCCCATGGACACAAACAATAGTGTAGTGAAGGCCTGAGAAGGGCAGGTGTGGGTGCAGGGAGTCAATGGGAAGAAAACCCCAAAAGGGACATCTGTAATACTTCAAACAATAAAGATAAAAAAAGACAAGTTATTATATCTTTAATCCCCAACCACTAAGAAGGAGACATAGTTCTTTTTGAGCCTCTTTGGATTTCAGAGAACCATATTCTGTAATTGAGAATGCTTCTGTGACCAATTCATTGTAGGACTCAAAGAGTACTGATTTTGAGTGAAGGCAAACAAGATCAGGCTCTGCAACAGGTCCAGGCTGCAGTGTGAAGTTCCCTGGACAGATCTAACAGAATTAGAGGACTCCTTGGTAGATAAGGATAGGCAGGTAAGATTCCTACAGGGCTCTGTGACACAACAGTCGAGGAAATGGTGGTATGGACCCCTAGTGTTCTTTTTGTTCTAGAGAACTAATCATTTTAAATTAATTACTTTTATACTATTGAGCTCTACTAGCCTGACCATCTGACATCACGTGACTATGAAAAAAGAGCAGTGTAGTATAGACCAGATATTATCACATCATCCAGGAATCCATTTCATGATGGACATAATTCATCTAAGATAATGTCCAAGCTGTTCGGTAGAGAGCATAAGTAAATTACATGAGTAGGTGGACCGAAGCCACAACGCACCTACCTTTTTTCATCTTTGCTTCCTATTCAGATAATAGCAATAATCTTGATGAATGAGTCCATGTAACAGAATGTCAGAGAAGGACACATCTCGGGTTTTATTTAATGTGTGAATCAGTCTGATACATTGAGCTGCTGCCATACTAGTGCCACTCGTGGGGTCTCTAAGAAGATGGTGCTGTTTGTCTCTGAAACATAATGTTTAAAGGAAATGCTGTCAGTTGAAAATGAAAAACTCATTGCTTAACCACTATATATAAAAAAGAATTAACCTGACACACATAATACACAGGCTTTGAAAGAGTATCAAATGTATTGGCTGGTTTAGCAGGCTCTGGAAATAATAAGATGGGAAAAGTAGAGAACAAGCAATTTCAGGAAGAGGCATAGGATGGGCAGGAGCAGGTGGACACAGAGTCTGTGGATTTTTGTCTCAAATCAGAGTGCACTAGAAAGGATCAACACAAGAGGTACTCAGAAACAGGTGGGAAGTAGGCCTCATCTATTAGATATCTGCCAGTCTCAGTCACCCCAATGTCTGAGCAATGACTCCATGGACAGAGGCAGACATGGGTACTATGGTTGGCCCAATTATTTGGGCTCTTTTGTGCCAAGGATGATCCGGCTTATACCGCTGCTGAATAATCAACCTATCACTGGCAGAATGTACATACTTTTGTCTACAAATAAAATACGGACAGTACTTAACTGGAAAGAAATCCCTATAGAGAAAGAACTGACTGAGGGTTACAATGGTATTTGACGCAAACACAGAAATTTGAAGGCTTCCTATAAACAGGATTTTGCCAGTTGTAGCAGTAATACGGTTAGTGATTTTTCTAGACCAGCAGTCTATGGCTGGGCTTGGCTGGCCTTTGAGCACTGTCTTTATGGCTATCAGAGGACTTCTGAGATAGAACTCTGAACCAGTCAAATTCAAACTGTCAGAGTAATTTCACCCTGGTTGCAAGTCCGCAGATGTTTACATTCATATGCATGTAAACGACAGTAACAACTTTGGAACTGTTTTCTATAAGAAGGTTAATGAGAAAATTGAACTTCAATAAATCTTGTTTGGACAGCTGGTTAGTGACAACATCCAATTAGCACTACTGATAGACACAAGTTGGACTGTAGAAATGCTGCATTTGTTAAGTATCTAACACCTATCTGCATGCACATGGGTATACTTAGACCTTTAGACCATGACTCAAATTGATCCTGGCAGTTTAAAATTATGAGAAGAATTTCAGTCAGAAGGTCATTAGTTTGGGTTGGGATTTAAATTAAAGGTTTAATTTTGAGTAAAGCACAGGATTTGACCCTGGAGATTAAAAGAAAGGGACCCACAATAGTTTGGCCTTAAACTTTTCTGTTGAGCATCAACAGAAGTTGATGCACCTCTGTGCACCAAAAGTTGCCGATTCCATTACCAGTCAGGGCACATACCTGGGATGTGGGTTTGATCTCTTGTTGGGGAAGATATGGAAGGCAACCTGTCTATTTTTCTCTCTCACATCAGTGTTTCTCTCCCTTTTTTCCCTCTCTTTAAGCATGTCCTCAGGTGAGGATTAAAAAAAAAAGACTATATGTAACATGTAAGTAAATTATGAAAAAAACAAAATATACATCCATTAAACAAGTACTCAATATTATTTAGTTTTATGTGTGTGTTTTTAAATAGGAAAACTTATGTAGTATGAAGTCAATAATGAAATACATTAGGAGAAAGATTAGGAAGAATACATTAAAATTTTAATGATTACAGTGGATTGAATGGAGGACACCCAAAAGATATGGCCACATCTTAATTTCCAGAATCTGTACATGTTACCTTATTTGAAAAATGAATATTTAAAGATATAACTAAGGACCTTGAGATGACAAGGTCATTCTAGTAATCTAGATAGCCCTAAATCCAATGCCAAGAATTTTTATGGAGTGAAGAAGAGAAAGATCCCACAGACACAGAAGAGGAGACTATGACAACTAAGGCAGAGACTGGAGTGATTCAGTCATAAATGAAGCAATTCAAGGAGTCACCAGAAGCTGGAAGAGGAAGAAAATAAATTCACCCTTAAATCTTCTGGAAGGAACATGGGCCTTGCTAACTTCTAGCCTCCAGAATTGTGAGAATAAATTTCTGTCTTCTAAACCATCAAGCTGTGGTAATTTGTTCTGTCAGCCTCAGAAAACAAATGTAATGCTTGTTTCTAAGTAGTTCTTAAAAATGTTTTCCATAGACATTTATATTTTGTTCAATGTTCCTGTAATCAATTTGCTTGTGATATTTCAATAATAACATTAAGTAGTAAAAGTTTTCAATGACCTTTAGAGGATTCAATAATGGCAAACCAGCATGTGGGGAAAGTGGAGCCTTATATACTCAGAAATTCTAACAAGGAATACAAGGAAGACAGCCTAAACCTGCTCTGGAGATGAACACAGCTCTTAGCTGCAAAGGATGTCACACAGCTATTTATCTCCGCGCAGCGCCAGAGTGTCCGGAGAAAGCAGCGCGGAAACTAGATTCTAACCTGGCTGGCGTATGACTGTCTTTTCTTGACTTTAAGAATGATTTATAGAGAATCAATTTTGCTCAAGCCTGAATGAATCTCAAAATTAAATCACAGAGATTATAAACACATGAAGAAGAGTGAGTGCAGCATAACTCTACCTAATTTATATTTAGCTCTAAATAGTTTAATTAATAGTTAAATAACTGATTAGTCTGTTTTACTTTGCTGTTCTAATATAAAGTCCCATTTGTGTAGGGAAAGTCCAAATGACGTGGAAAGGTTTGAAACCTGAAACTAAAGCCAAAGCAGCCCCGTGCAATTTTTGGCTACAAACCAAAATCTACTGGTAGATCAATATATCTATGAAGTAATAGCCTCTGGAGTGCTCCTGGCTTTACAAATTGGCATTTGTTGTTGGTAAACATCACCAACTCTAAGTAGTTAATTAACTAAGGAATGTAAAATGTGGTCACTGTTCTCTGGATGACAGGTATATAGGAATACAGAGACTCTAGTTTTCTTATTTTATAACCACATTACTTTAATACATTGCATATAAATGTGATTTTGATAAAGAACTTCAGGAAAGAAAAAGATACAGTTCACTTTATTAACTTGGCACTCATTTACCTTATGAAAAATTCATGAAGTTATTATACACAAGAAAACTCTGAGATAGTTAATTTAAGTTGATTAATTTCTGGATATACTCAATTCTAAAATCTCTTCACATAAAAAATTCTCATACCTTTATATTCTCCTCAACATTAAGCTAAAGTACCTTAATTTATGCAAATAAAGTGTGTGTGTAGTATGATTAAAGCCATGTGTTTTTGTTCAGATGGTTATTTTTTGCATTTGATCTTTTGTAAGATATCTTATTACAGTATGTACAGTATGTACCAGGTAAAGGATACACAATGAAACACACACACAACACAATTATGTCCATTTGTCCCCATGGACTTTTATACTCAGATCCCATTTGTTTGCACAGGTATTGAATATAATTTAATGAAAAGAAGTATTTAAATATTTTATTTCACATCTGATTTTCATATCATACATCCTCTTGTTAGCAATAGCCTCCAGATGGAAATGGACATGTTTAATCTGGAAACTAGCTATCAGCACTACCCCTGACAGTTTAAATCACATTGCAGGCATTTCTTTCCCCACATCTCTGAAAAGTCTCAAGAGGACCTTATATCATCATGGTCCCTTCTGGCTCTATTTTTCTACTTTTACATAATTAGCTTACTTTATAGATTATCTTGCTTTTCTCCACATGCAGCTCATCTTCGGCCTCAGATGGACACAGATGTGGAATGTGGTCCATTTTCTTAATGTCCACAAAGATAACCTCTTTCGCTCAGAATGATGCTTGAAAGGGCTGTGGCCAGCCTGCTAACAACCATCAGCCACTTACCAAGGCTGACCAGGCACCTCATTGAGACCCCCACCCTGATCTGGGACACGCTTCAGAGCAAACCAGCCGGCCCCCACCCATGGACCAGGCCTCTAACTATATAATAAAAGGGTAATATGCAAATTGACCCTAACAGCAGAACCACGGGGAATGACTGGTCACTATGACACATACTGACCACCAGAGGGCAGATGCTCAATGTAGGAGCTGCCCCTGGTGGTCAGTGCACTCCCACAGGGGGAGCTCTGCTCAGCCACAAGCCAGGCTGATGGCTGCCAGTACAGTGGTGGTGGTGGAGTCTCTCCTGCCTCCTTGCAGCGCTTAGATCTGCTTCCCACTGGCAAGTGGACATCTCCTGAGGGCTCCTGGGCTGCCAGAGGGATGTCTGACTGCCAGCTTAAGCCCAATCACCCGGGGAGCGAGCCTAAGCCAACAGGTGGACATCCCCCAAGGGGTCCCAGACTGCGAGAGGGCACTTCCCCCTTCCCCCGCGAGTGCACAAATTTTTATGCACTGGGCCTTTAGCTAAATTATAAAACTCCATTATGGAGTCAATGGTAATTCATTTTGATTATCTCATCAAACGCATATTTTATCAACTTAAGCTTTTTCTCCATAAAATTTTCTAAAGTAAATTATATATACATGCAGCAAATGAGATTATGTCATTAAAAATTAGCATAGATGCCAAAAGCTAATGTTAATAGAATAAATAACAAGAACATTTATTTTGTTTCCTAGATTCCAAGTAGTTTCAATTCTTTTATTTAGGATGCATTTTTCTTCTTTATTTTTCCATAGTAGAGTTAAGTATATTTTAGGCATTTTCTGGGGAAGCGAGGGCAAATGAAAAACACAATGTTTTCAGAATGTGATTTTCCATACGTGACAGCAATCCTAAGGGAAAATCATTTTGTACTGTGGTGTTTACATGCAAAGTCATAGTGTGTTCAGCATCACAACTTGGAAGCCCAGCATCAGTCAGTATGGTCACAAATAGCACATATGGTACTATTAGGTTAATAATTAGGTGACTTTTTCCTCATACGTCTATTCAGAAGTGAAGCTATTCTACTCTAGGGAATCTTCTGTTGTATCTATAAATGCCATATATATCTAAATATCAGTTTCTGTTCTTTGGTAGCATCTAGTGTTGTTCTAGTAGGAAATAGTCTTGGTCTTTTTGAAGTTTGTTCTACATTCTTCCTCTCTTCTACCATTCTTCTGTTGTCCCCCACAATCCTGTTCTCTTTTCAATAGGATGATCATAAATCTTATTAACTCCAACAGTCTTGTAACAAGCCAGTTGTTTTGGAATAGTTGTTCCATTTGGGTGGTGAATTAAAAGACTGTCCTGCTTTTAAGCCTTACCTCAGTCATTACCACCATTAGGTATGGTATTGCATATACCATTTTGTAATATAATCTAATGTAATAAAAGAGAAACATGCAAATTGACTGTTACCACCAGCCAATCAGAGCAGCTGTATGCAAATTAACCCAGCCAAGATGGAGGCCAACAGCCACGGAGCTAGAGCAAACCAAAGGGTTCTGTTGCAACTGCCTGCCTAGGCTGGCTGAGCCTCTGCTCACAGCCATGCCCACCAGCCAATCAGAGCGGCTGTATGCAAATTAACCCAGCCAAGATGGAGGCCAACAGCCATGGAGCTAGAGCAAACCAAAGGCTTCTGTTGCAACTGCCTGCCTAGGCTGGCTGAGCCTCTGCTCACAGCCACGCCCACCAGCCAATCAGAGCGGCTGTATGCAAATTAACCCAGCCAAGATGGAGGCTGGCAGG
>PVJC01034601.1:0-18736 GCA_004026665.1 Murina feae | reverse complement strand
TTATTATATTTTGCATATTAGATTCAATGTAATTTTTATCCTTACATTGTAAAGCCAGATAGCTAGGAACACCCTAAGTAGAACGAGGGCTTTATAAAAAAACATTAGAAATGCTAAAACTTAATCAGAAAGTTTAACCAACTGGTAAACTTTGTATTCCTCCAAAACATTCACAAAGGCTTTACCCTAATCCTATGTTTATTCCCTAAGATTATCAAAGGAAGTCATTGTGTTTTTAAATTATACATCTCTTTTATTTTAATTTTCTTAGCATATATTTAAAAAACATTTGAAATAGTTGCTTATCTTCTACACTCTGCTCACAGCCTTATTACATTTCACTAACCATAATTCCCAATCATTGTGGTCATATTTTTATGGATACCTAATTTACAGATAATAATTATAGTATTAAATACTTATTAAGTATTGCTTAAAGATTCTTTTCATTACTGCTGACTTCTGGGATACAACACAATTATTTTCTCTAGTTCATAGATTAGGAAACAAAAATCTTCAACCACCAGTTAAATTTTGTTTATTAAAAAATCCATAAAAGCTCTAACCAATAACATCACTGAAGCTAAAAAACAGTCTAGATAAATAAGGATTTCTTATTTTTTTCCTCTATAGGTGGATTCTCACATATAGAACTCAACTGGTTAACTTGCTTAAGAGTCAGGGGTACCACTTTCCTGGGCTTCTATATTAAAACATCATGTACATGGAAAAGCAGTTTGGATCTTCAGTTAGGACTCATTCTAGACTGACCTTGATTCAAATCCATGACTTCTTGGGTTCTGCAAGGAAATTTCTCATCTGATCAATGAATATAAATCAAACTATTTGAAATTTCCATTTTCTGATGGCCAAAATGGCAACTTAATATGGTTTAACCTAATAGAGGTAGAGTCCAAATTTGTCCCTCTGACAAACTAATCTCACATGTCAGACAACTCCAGCTGCTATCCATTCAGATAGCATGCTTAACAATTTCAACAAGAAAGAATTGGGAGAACTTATTCTGGTGTGAAATGGTAGTTAATTTTCCAAGTTTAGTAAAAGAATAAGAAGATGATGTATTTCTTTGGTGGACTGGGTAAAAAAAATGGAAACCTAATCCTGTGACCAAGTATCAGACTCTTGAATTGACAAATACCACTTTTCACTATTGTGCTAAAAAACCTCAAATCAAACAACTAAAAGAAAGGAATGGAAAGAAAAACTTTCCAAGGCCTATTTTGTCTTTCCCTGGATTAGAAAAAAATTAAAAATCAGATTTTAGTGATGGATCATATTCTGTTTGAATGTTAAGAGCGTGGCAGTGATAGTGCTGTGTGAATTCCTAACATTCACCTGGGTTGCTCATATGTCTGCACATGAACTTGACACCAGATTCCAGATGGCTGCAACAATATCTTCCCACCTGAAGTTCTACAAATATGCCACTCCCCTATCAAGAGTTGGAGAGTACATTCCCTCATTTTGAAACCAGATGGGTCTTTGTGATCACTGCGACCAACAGAGTTCAGTGAAAATGACACTCTGACTTCTAGAGATAGTGTATAATGATGCCATACACTTCCCCCATGGGACTCTCCCTCTTGGAATCCAGACATCATGGTGTGAGGAAGTCCAAGAAGCCCTGGAGAGGCCCACAAGGATCATGGCCCACAGTCCTGCCCCATAGTTACAGCCAATAGCCAGCACCAACTTGTTAACATGAGAGTAAATCATCCTGAAATTGGATCTTCCAGCCCCAGGTGAGCTGCTGCAACTGATGCCACAAGGATCAGTAAAGAATCATCCTCACTGAAGTCTTGACCAAATTACAGATTCAAGAACAAAATAAGTGATTATTATTGCTTTAAGTCATTACGTTTTAGAGTGGTCTGCTACATAGCAATAAATAACTAAAACAGCTCATGTTAGTCAGGCCTTAATTAAGGCACAGACTTAAGTAATAAAAGAGCAAATTCTATATTCTCTCCAATATATTTTCCCCTTTGCTTTCTTTCATTAGTCTAAATCATCCCAGTTCCTTTAGCTTTTCTTTATATTACCTACTTATTTTTCATTGTTTTGATTACTCTTCTCTACACCCCCTCTCAAGTTTTAAGACACCAAGCTAGACACATTATGTTAATAAAGGCTTGATTAAAGTTTAGAGTAATTAGAGGATTAAGTGTAATTCTTACATTTTATTATCTTATTTATAGAACTAAATAGCAAGCTCTAAATTTTAACAGCAAGTGCTCAATTTAGAACTAAAAATTGACATCAAGTTTCTTCCAACTTCAACAGACTTTAATGTATTTTATTTAAATTAAATATTGTCAACATTCAGAGAGTTATAGAGAAAACTACAACAAACACCCACCTAATCTCTCTTGTATTAACTCTTAAACTCATCATTTTTGCTATAGATTAAAGACTATAATAATAAATTATAGGTATAATTGACTGGCCCTCCTCAATACTGTTACCTCTCCCCAAAAAACCACTATCCTAAATTGGAAGTTCATAATTTTCATGAATGTTTTGTACTGTTATGACACATGTACATATGAATAAATATCCTATATAATAAAGAGGTAATATGCAAATTAACCCTCATGCACTCACAAGATGGTTGCCTACAAACAGGCTGGCAGGGGGGTCAGTGAGGGACAACCAAACAACTGAACAAGAAGGCTGGATGGGGTGACCAGGCCAGTGAGGGGGCAGTGAGGGGCAAGCAGGCTGGCAAAGGGAGACATGTGGGGGCGACCAGACTGGCAGGGAGAATAGTAAGAGGCAACCAGGCCAGTGGGGTGGTGGTGGTGAGGAATGACCAGGCCGGCAGAGGGGGAAGTAGGGGGTGGCCATGCTGGTGGGGAGGGCAGTAAGGGGTGACCAGGCCAATGGGGGGGAGTTAGGAGTGACCAGGCCAACAGTGGGGAGCAATTAGGGGTGATCAGGCTGGCATGCAGGTGAGCGATTAGGAGCCAGCAGTCCAGGATTGTGGGGATCCTGAGGATTAGGCCTAAACTGGCAGTCGGACATCCCTCTAGAGGTCCTAGATTGGAGAGGGTGTAGACTGGGCTGAGGGGACCGGACCCTTCCTAGTGCACGAATTTTGTGCACTAGGTCTCTAGTTTATGTAATAAAAGCCTAGGTGACCATTATGGCAGAAAACCGTAATGGCTTTCTGCCATAGTGACTGGCTGCTATATGTGCACGGACCACCAAGGAGTGGTGGGAGCCTCTCCCACCTCTGCGCTAGCACTAAGGAGCAGCGAGCAGGTGGGTGGTAAGGAGTGAGGGGTCCCAGACTGCGAGGGGGATGTCCACCTCATGGTTCATAGGTTGATGCTCATCCACTGAGCCACTTCAGCCAGGGAGAAATTTACTTTCTCACAGTTTTGGAGGCTAAAAGTCTGAAATCAAGATGTTAGCAGGGCCCTGCATCCTCTGAAAACTATAGGGGAATCCTTCCTTTCCTCTTCCTTGCTATTGGTAGTTGCTGGCACTCTTTGGCATCCCTTGGCTTATAACCACATAACTCCATTCTCTTGTTGCCACATGGCATTGTCACTATGTGTGTCTGTGTCTGAATTACCCTCTTCTTATAAGGGCATTAGTCACATTGGATTAGAGCCCACCCTAAGGATTTCATCTTATCCTGATGACATCTGCAAAGACCTAATTTTCAAGAGCATATTCATAGGTACCAGGGATTAGGGCTTCAACGTATATTTTGGGGAACACAATGCAACCTAAAAAAGTAAGTCACTTTACCTTTCTGTATATTAATTTTCTTTGGGCATAGTAATTGTATTATTCTCAGGGCTGTTGTATTAGATTATTTCATATTATTAGTTAATAAAATATGGAAAGTACCTAGAACTGTACCTCATCTGCAATAAAAATTTGATGTTTGCTAGTCAAATTATTTTTATCTAACCACTCTGTTGGACTATTTTTTGTTTTCAACAGTTTGTAGGTTATTTTGAATATTCTTTATAAATAATCATGTTGTATAAATAAAGCAATTTTGTTTTTTCTAATATTTATTATATTTTATAATATTTTATTATATTAACTTATTATTGTAAGACCTTCAGCATAATATTGAATAGAAGAAGAGATAGTAGGATAGTAGTTATATTGCTTTGTTTGTGTTTTAAGTGGAGGTTTTTCCATAATTTTATCATTACACTAGGGGCCCGGTACACAAAAATTTGTGCACTTGGGATGTCCCTCAGCCCAGCCTGTGCCCTCTTGAAGTCTGGGACCCCTCTGGGGATGTCCACCTGCTGGTGTGCCTGGTCAGCCTGGGTGAAGGGCTGATGGCTGTTTGCAGGCTGGCCAAGCCCCCCAGTGTGGACCTTCACCCCATTGGGGTGTGGCCAGCCTGGGTGATGGGCTGAGGGCCATTTTCAGGCTTTCAGGCTGCCCACAGCCCCTTCAGGTTTTGGGTCCCTACTGGGGTGCCTGGCCAGTCTGGGTTCAGGGCTAATGGCTGTTTGCAGGCTGGCCACAATCTCTTCAGGGTTCAGGTCCCTACTGGGTTACCTGGCCAGCCTGGGTTCAGGACTGATGGCTGTTTGCAGGCTGGCCAAGCCCCCCAGTGGGGACCCTCACCCCATTGGGGTGTGGCTAGCCAGGGTGATGGTCTGAGGGCTGTTTTCAGGCTTCCCACAGCCCCCCAGTGGGTACCCTCACCCCATTGGGGTTTGGCCAGCATGGGTGACGGGCTGAGGGGCATTTTCAGGCTTTCAGGCTGCCCACAGCTCCCATTGACCCAATGTCCCAGCAAGGCTGGCTAGAAGCAGGTTTCTGGGGTTTATTTATCTTCTATAATTGATACTGTTCCTTTAAGCCAAGGCCTAGGCAGGTAATGAAGCCTCCTGTCTGCTTCAGCTCTGTGGCTTCTATAATTGAAAGAATGTTGCCTTAGTAGACTCTAGGCAGGCAGTTTTCTCCATCGCTGGTGCAATGGAAGCCTGCTCTTTGCTTTATCTCTGGGGCTTCTATAATTGCAACAATGTTGCAACTATGTTGTTGCCTTGATCACAGAGAGGCCCAGCTGGCCTAGGCAGACAGTTTACTCCTGGTGCAACAGAAGCATCTATTTACTTCTGCTCCGTGACTGCTGGCCTCCATCTTGGCTGGGTTAATTTGCATACAGCCACTCTGATTAGCTGGTGGGCATGGCTTAGGCGTCCTGTAGAAATGGTCAATTTCAATATTACTCTTTTATTAGATTAGATATGATTATTGCTATAAGTTTATGATGATGTTATTTTTCAGGTTAGAAAGTTTATTTCTAGTCATAATTTTTAAAGAGTTTTAAAATTAAATTTTGAATGACTATTACATACTTTCACTGCATTTTAAGATATCATTTATGATAAAAATTCTCAGCAAAGTGGGAGTAGAGAGAAGATACCACAATATAATAAAGACCATATATATATAACAAGCCCACAACTCAATGATGAAAATTTGAAAGCTTTTTTTCTAAGATGAGGAACAAAACAAGGAAGTCCCTCTCTTGCCACTTTTATTCAACATAGTACTGAAAGACCTTGCCAGAGTAGTCAGGCAAAAATATAAATAAAAGGCATTCAAATGAAAAAGGAAAGAGTAAAACTGTCACCATTCACTGATTACATGATTATCTAATACTAGAGGTGCAGTGCACAAATTCATGCACCAGTGGGTCCCTTGGCCTGGCTTGCACCCTCTTGCAATCCAGGATCTCTCGGGGGATGTCAGAGAGCAGGGGTTTCAGCCTGATTCCCACAGGCCAGGCCAAGGGAACCCACCAGTACAAAATTGGGACTCGGGAGGGGTCATGGGAGGGCTCCAGGGCATGTCTGCCCCACCTCGCCCAGTCCCAATCCGCCATACCCCAGCAGCAAGCTAACCTACTGGTTGGAGCATCTGCCCCCTGGTGGTCAGTGCGCTTCATAGTGACTGGTTGAATGGTTGAATGAACGGTCAGACACTTAGTGTATTAGGTTTTTATTATATAGGATAATAATAGAGGAATATGCAAATTAGCCAGGATGCTGTAATGTCACAACTGATCTATAAGACGTGGAGAGCTACAGGAGGGTGGGGCAGCGAGCTATGAGTGGCGGAGAACTACCAGCGGTAGTGGGCAGGGTGGCCAGCTGAGGCAAGTGGCAGTGAGCTATTCGCACACGGATTCGTGTGCAGGGCTAATAGTAATTATATAAGCAGCACATGAAAGTTCAGGCTTTAAGTTAGGAAGTTAGTATTAGTTTGGAATCAGACTGGGTCGGGAACATATGAAGAACCACAAATTATATTCAAATGGATGTTTGCCTTTATTGTTTTGCAGATGCAAAATATGGGATGTGGAAGAGTAACTGAAAGTTGGTAACAACAAGAATAACTTGATCAATATTAGTTAACAATAGAAACAAATAATCCTTTCAACACAATAGAAATAAAAAGACATACATTTTCCTTTGTTGTTTACAAAGTATGTACAGTTATTTTGTGAGCTTGAATGAAGCACCAGCATAAAAAGAAATCTCTTATAATGTCCACAACACTTTAACCCAGGAGGCAGTGTAATTCCAACTTTATGCTTTGACACAAAATCATCCTAAATAGCATGTGGAAATTCAATCTGTAATATGGTATAGATGCTCCAATGGATCAATTTGTCTTCAGTTGCTCAGGCTCTGTTTGAATCATTGGGAGGCTGGCTATTTTCTTTTTCCCTTCTCTCTTATAAACAAATAATTTTTTATTGTTATTTGAAAGTTTTTGGAACTGGTATGGATCCTTTTTTTGGGATATGGACAAGGTAAAAATCTGGCTCAAACCCATATAAAACATTCTGAAATTTGTTTCTGATGAATGTTTGGACAGGCTTTGGAGCTGATGTATCTCTTCAGATGACTACTGGGTCCTGGCCTGGACCCTTACACTCGTCTTCTATTTATACCACCTGTGAGTACTCCCTTGTTGTTTACACCATAGGGGTTGCCTCTTGATTCAACTCTATAGACCAATAAAAGCAATGGGAAGCAAGGAGCTGATGGCGACTGGATTCATTTCAGAGTTTCTCTGACGTGAGAAACGCTGTTGTTTACATCTTTACTTCTGAGCTATTTATCTTAGTTGTTGGCAGCAGAGCTATTCATGATTGAAGGCTGTGAGTGCAAAAATCAAAAGGCAATTTGGGCATGTTTCTAGTCAGGTTTGGGACTGGCTTCAATAAGTCCCAATGGAAAAAAATGAATATTTCTATCTGCTCAGCAACTTGCTTTTCAAGTTCTTAAAATGACCTACAAAAAAAGCATGCTGAGGAAGTCATAAATTATACTGAAACTTCCTTCCTTCCTACCTGTCCTTCCTCCCGCCTTTGTCCTGCCTCTTCAGTCCTTCCTCTTTCCCACCAACGCTCACTTACTGAGTGTTCACTATATATGTCAGAGACAGGTGATGAGTACAAAGCACTTATCAGAGTGTTAGTATGTAATAAGTACTCAATAAGTGATTAATCTCCCTACTGAGACCAGTGCAAGTTTTGGCGCCTTTCGTTGTCACAGGCAGCAAGCACTGTATGAAGAGGCTTCATCTTGATGTCTTTTACTGGCCAGAGGTGGTGTTTATGATAGCACAGTCCATTGGAAGGAAAAATAACAACAGCAACAATGAACACAATGGCAGTATGTAAAATCCAATTTCTAGTGACATTTCTGTAAGGACAGGGAAGCAAAATCTCTCGGAAAGCTTTAATTCAAAATTGGGCTAATGAGGAATTGCAGTAATAGACGATTTGAGCCCTGTGTAAAAGGTTAATGGTTATTTAAATAACGCATGCAAAGATTTCTTTTTCCAGTTTTAAGGATTGCTTTTTCTAAGTTCACACCAATTCCTTTTTATAACAGGTAGCCTGCCTTTCTCAGCTACGTACTGTCATGCCTAAACAATCCTCCAGCTAAAAATTTTAAGTGCTGTCACCCCAAATTGCTAAACAGAACTTATTCTTTAATTTGTCCGTCACTCTTTCTGTCACTGCCCTTGCACTTTATGGCGAAGCATTGGTTTAACTGCCACATCTTGAGTTCCTTCACAATAAAAGGAGAGGGCCCCATTTGACCCTCTGGTGGCCTCAGAGGTCACCTACAGATGCTTAGAGCTGTTTTGTTCTGAATGTTTGGGGGTGAATCATGCTGACAGAGTGCAGGTAAAGTATCAAAATCCGTACTCTTTTTAGATGAATGATCCCTCACCTAAAAACTGTTAATAAGTAGCAAAAACTGGAAAATTAAGAGGCGAAGCCTGGAGATGGATTTGAAATCTGGTCATCCCATCTCTTTATTATGACTGTCTGTTAAGCAAAGGGATTGCTGTAGTGCCGGCTCAGCAATGCTTCACAGCGGCCAGTAAGCAGCTGCATTGGGATTTCATAACAGGAGAAATAAAGAACTTGCACCAAAAGACTAATTATTAGATATGTCTAATGAGAGGAAAACATTTGGAGGGGAATAGTTGATTCTGTTCACCAGCCTTTCTCTCTCTCTCTAAGCACAGAATTTCTGGGAGCAGTTTGTTGGTTTGTCTATGAGGGTTCTATTTGCACCCCACATTTCAAGTTTAAAACTCAGGTAGGCCATCCTACCAGTTCCAGAAGGGGAAGGAGAGGAGTCAAAGGTGGAACAGATCCCAAGATGAGTCAGAGTAAATTTCCGCTTAATCTCCCCACTCTTGCCCCCAATTATTTCTGATTACTGCAGGCAGTCCTTGGGCGGAGGTAGGGGGAAAGGCAGAGGATTTTCTGTACTCCAAGGTTTCCACTTTATCTCTTCCTGTTCCCATCAGGGCTGGTGGCTTGGGAAGGGACTGGGACTCCACCACCACTGAGATGTTGCCATAGCTGCCCACCCAGGCCAGCACCTTGGACCCTGAAGGCGTGTGTCCCTTTCACCCGTGTCAGCCCTGGTACTAAGCCGCAAAGCACAGTGGGCTGGTGGGCTCTATTTCTTACAGACTTGAACAATGCAGGGCTTTGTGCAATGTGCTCTTCAGGACAGGGGTCCTAGAGCTTTGATTTTGGCTTTGGACACCAAGAAAGGTGTCAGTATAGGTGGAGGACCACCCTGCTGCTCTTTACCGGGCTGTTCTAAAAACTACCCTCTTCTCCAGCCCTTGCCGTGGGGCTGGGACTTAGCCCGCCTCCTGCGCCTCCTTGATCATCCATCCACACCACCCTGCTCTCCACTGAGCTTGGTCTTCATCCTGGGGAATGATGGGGAGGCAAGCTGATGTCCAGCCCCACTGCCTGACAGATGGAGCCTAGACAGCTTCGATTTGCAGTGAGGACATGCCTCAGGCCTTCACTCTCAGACCTCTGCAAAAATAATGGCTCTCTCTCTCTCTCTCTCTCTCTCTCTCTCTCTCTCTCTCTCTCTCTCTTAACTTGTTAAATGAACAACTTGATTTTTAAAGCAAAGCTCTTCAAGGAAATAATATTAGAAGTTTAGGAAGAGAAAAAAATTAAACACTTCATCTACGGATGATTTCAGTTCTTTCTTAGCATATGAGTTAAGTTTTGGAAATGTGAACAGGTTGACTTTTTCGGGGTCTTTAATGAGAGGATCAACATTTGGAGAGCACAATCCTGCGTCTGCACAAATTATTTTTGGGTAAGTGTAGTAGTTGGCACTATTAACTTTATGTTAGTCTTCTGGTGTGGAAGTGTTCTATAACAGCAGACGACCTCTGCACCTCAGCTTACATTTGCTTCCTGACTCAGGGACTCCCTCCACCCCCACCCCTAGTCCCATGTCAGGTGCTAATATTTTTCTGACTGGCTTCATTTCATTTCTCCTCCTCAAATTTTAGTTAAAGTCCATTCTGGCAACTTGTGCCCGTAATTTAAAAACACCTTTATTGATGAGAGGCTCTACTCTAATATATAATTAATGAGTCAGAACTCTGTGTCCAGGATGCTCTTGTAAGCGCCAGCAAACTGTTTTAATTTATATACTAGAGTCTTCATTTTGTTCTTAAACCATTTGGACTTACATGGTACATTCATCAAGTCTGATCCTGAAAGTTCTTATATGGGGCAATGTGCAGTGTGGGCTTAATAGATAACATTAATAAACTCACACTTAATAACAACAGTAAAAGCCATTTCCATCTGGATTTACTGGCAATAAAAAGAGACATTACAGAACGTTAGGAATTTGGTCAAGGCGCCGGGTACTAATCTTAGCTTGTGGAATCTAGCTACTTGGGAAAACAAAGCAATCGAGGACAGGCTTTTGGTAAAAGCTTTGCACTGTGGATTACTAATTAATATGTTAAATGTACTTTGTAATAAACTCTATCATAATGGATTAATTTTGATAGCTAAATTGGCACCATACCCCGCATGGCTTCGTTGACTCAATTCTTTGATTTTTGTTGCTAGGTTTATTGGGTTAAACCACAATGAACCTATTCTAGGCCTATTTTAACTTGTTTAGAAATCATAATTAATTAAAAGATATTGATGGAGATGGAAAAAATTATATAAAAATTGACAAAGTTACAAAAGCAAATAACAAGAATAGGTCTTTAAAAGGGGAAGTGTCATAATCAACTTGTAAGATAAATAAGCAACATTCAGTTCAGAGGGAAACATTTCAAAGGAACCAACTCATGTTTTTCATTTAAGGAAATGTTGAAATTAGTGCTCTGGGTTATTATATGGATGAAAAAATGAAATAGTGAGGTAGGTAGACTAAAAATAGCCAAATGTTCTAGAAATAAGTGACAATAAATTATAACTTACATCAACTTTGAAGTCAAAATTAGAAGTAGATGTAAAAATTAAACATCTAGAAGGCTGAGAAAACATTCTCTTTTGTGATATTTCTGAATCTAGAACTCTCAGCATTTTTTTTAGAAATTGAATATGTCTCACCAGAACCTGTCAGAACACATGGAGAATAGCCTAGCTCTTTAAAATGCGAATTTTATCTCCCCAATCTTTGCCTCATTCTTAAGAAATTGCATTTATTTCGATTTTCATAGGGCACGCCAATGTCAAAAGAGGGATATTCAAGAGGCATGCTGTAGTTAGGGTAGAGCTTTACTGCAAAAATCTGTAATCATCACTTGTTTTGAGAATTCCTTACTCCCCATTCCCAAGTAACAGTAATCTCACACACATATAAAACTTTACATGTGGCAAAGGGTTTTATTTTTCAATTTCCTAACACTGTTCATTATTTTGAAAAAGCTCACATGAAATAAGAATATATTTATTGTGGGTATATGTGAATGCATTAAGTGGAAAAAATATGCCACTGATAACGATGGTGGCTTCAGTGGAAGAAATGAAGATTGGGGATTGGTCAAAGGGCACTTTAGCCCACAAAGCACTTTCTCACAGACACTATTTCATTTATCCTGAAAACAAGCCAGTAACACTTATAAACTGCAGGTTCTGTAGGAAGCTCCTCTCCATTCATGATACAAATAGTTGAGAACCCACTATATTTCAGCAACTTGAGACATATCATTGAATAAAATCCTTGACCTCATAAAGCTGGCACTCTAGGGGAGAATACGTATAATAATAGATGTAAACATAAGTAGATTATAGGGAATATTAAAGGTGATAATTACTATAGAAAAAGAAAAGCTTTGAAGGAGGTGAGGGATTATCTATGGGAATATCTGCGTGAAGAGCCAAGATCACAGGCAGGTCAGTGCAAAGATCCTAAATCCAAGGAAATGCAAGGTGGCTGGTGTGGTTGGAGCAGAGAAAAGAGATAAGGTCAGACAGGTAACACAGACCATTGTAAGGTCGTGGATTCTTCCTTGAAGGGAGATGATGATCCTTTACAGGATTCTGAGCAAACGCGTGACACACTCTCACTTGGGTTTTAAGAGTTCCACCCAGCTGTTGGGTTGAGATAGAGTATGAAGGACAAACTAATTAGGAAGCCCAGTCAGGAAGCCCTGGCAGTAATCCAGGAGAGGGAAGAGGTGGCCTAGGCCAAGGATAGTGCAGTGGAAAGAGTGAGAAATGAACAAAACTTAAACATATTTTGAATGAAGAGCCAACAGGATTTACTGAGAAATTTGATGGAGGGCAAGTCATATGAAAAAGACTCCAAGGTTTTTTGGCCCGAGCACCTAGAAGAATGGAGTTGCATCAGCTGAAGTGGGTAGACAGGTAGACAGGTTTTAAGGAGAAGATTAGGAGCTCAGAGGTGAACAGGTGGCTTGATATATTTATAAGTATATCTGGGTTAACTGTCAAGTAGGAAATTCGATGTGAATCTAGAGTTTGGGAGCGAAATTTGGAAGGGGTATATGCCTCAGGGAATTGCCAGCATGTTGATGATAGTTAAAGCCCTGAAACGGATGTGACTGCCAAGGCAGTGAGAATGGAGAGAGAAAGGGCTAGGGACCCAAGCTCTCCTCCTGCTCCAGGCATGAAACACATACCTGTGAGAAAGTGCTAGGAAGGAAAACCTCATAGGTCTCTGAGGTGTAAGACTTTTAGAGCCAGCTTCCCGGCAGAAAGTGGCAATGGCAAGGAAACCTGAGAGGTAAGTAGGAAAAGCTCTCCTGAAAAAGGGAGAAGAGGATGGATGGGTCAAGAGGGTCAGGGCAGAGCTGCAGCAAAAGCAGGTGATCTAGGGCAGAGCGGGGCCTGGTGTGCTTGCTGAACAGAGCACAGGCACCTGTGGTGACAACTTTGAGTGCCAGGGAAAAGGTGATGTGAGATGAGGTTGAGGAGGAAGGAAGGGGCCACATTAAGCAAGGGGCTGCAGACCCTGTGAGCATTTTGAATTTACGAGCAATGGGAAGCCATTCAAAATGCTAAGAAGTAAAGGACTATAAAATAATGGATTCAAGTCCTTTAGCTGGAAAGAAGTTAATAATGACGTGTTTCAAGGACAGTGTAATGGAAGTTTTTGCTTAAAATGCCTATTAAAGACACAGGAGAAAGCATGCTGAATGGCAAAGTTACAAAACAGACTTTTGAGGTACAATTATTTAAATCAAAGCAAGATAGGATCATGAATAATAGTTAATATTAGTCATTTTATTTATTTATTTTTTAAAACCCATGAAAGCTAGAGAAGAATTAATAGAAACCAGGTATGGTGTGCCTGGTGGTATGGTCCTCAGATAGAGAGTTGCAAAAGCCGTTTAAATTGGAAAGAAGAATCGAATCAGGCATGTAAAATAGAGTGATACAGAAAAGACTAGGTGGCTGGTCCCATTTGTCCTTTATTGTAATGTTAGACCAGGTCTTGGTTAATGAATGGTGACAGCTGTTTTCTATTTACCCTGAAAGTCCCAAAAGAAAACAAAACAAAACAAACAAAAACCAGTCCCCAGGAAGGATTTAGGAGAGGTAGAAGGAGGAATTTTTGCATTATTATACATTACAGTGAATGTTGTACACTTGTCTTTTCTGAAGGTCTTTAGAAGCCACACAAACTAAAGGCTGACAGTAATGTTTACAACAAGTAACTATGGTGAATCTTAGTATGTTTTGCTGCTTGGACTTATTAGTCATTATAACCCCAAACTAGGAAAGCATTCCAGGAAGGTGGGAGTGGAGAGAGTTAGCATAATTAACATAGATGAAAGAAGAAGTGATAATATGTGGAAGTTAGCAGTAACTTGCAGGAAGTTACCTGGGGACATGGGGTAGCCATGAAAACAGTAGGGTGTCGTTCAGGGGATTCTTTGTGCTCTCTCCACAGGATATGCATTTAAATCTCCAAGGCCTATTCCCATCTGCTTGAAAAATACGTGAAAGGGGGAAGACATGATTCTTCTAGCCCCTTATTTTGTGAAAATATATTGTGGACAGCTAATTCTGAATGAAAGTGAGTGTCTTAAAAACGTTTTAAGAAATTTATGATTTCTTGGCAACCAAATACTAACTAATCTTATAGCAATGTCTTACAGAAAAATCATATTATTTCATTCACTCATTCATTCAAAATGGCAATTGAGCTCTTTTGTGTTAGGAGCAGGGTTCATTTCCTTATGGAATTTACTCTCTTGGGAAAAACAAACAATAAACAAGGAAATGAGCAAATTTAATTTGTTCTAAGAAAGTAACATACCATGTGGGGAGGTAGAAATAGCAGGGTGGCTAGGACAGGGAGCCATCTGGGATTAGGGGTTTAGGGGTTTCCCTGGAAATGTTACATTTGAGCTGAGACCCAAGAATTGGGAGACTTTTCATCTGAGGCATTAGATCATCCCAGTCACATGTCCCCTACTAGGTCAATTGGCTTCAATTTAATTCTTTTTTAAAAAATCCCCTTTATGTCAGTTTATGACAACTTTTAGAAAGCCTAACAATTCTGCCATTAAACTTATAGCCTCAGTTTACTTACAGGCATAATCCTTTATCAACATCTATTTGCAGCTATTTAAATGCAATGTAAACTTGGGACCTACACCACCATAATTCCTAGCACAGGCTTAATCATTTGCTAAATAAAACGTTCATAAACAATTTGCACATTCCTGTACAACAGGAAAAATTCCACAGCAAAAAGTGAATTTCATGGTTCTTAGGCATTTGGGAACTTGGAAATATCATCAAAACATAACAGGGGTATATTACCAAGCTTGTATATTATTCTGTTTTATTAAATCATAAAAATCTCAACTTCTACCGCAATCAAGTTTTGAATGCTCAACATTTCATGCCATTTAACTAGAACACAGTTTTCTAGATACGAATAGATATATTAATTTCCATAAAAGTGTTATCTTCTTACAGTTTCTATTTCCAGTTTCTATTTCCACTAAAATAATTGCTTATAATAGACCGACTCGATTTTATATGATTAATTAGAACAGTGTATGGAAAAAAATAGGTTTGCAGGTAATATTGAAATTAAATATGTTAATCTGTACCTCTGTGTGCACATTTTATATGAGCTTTAATTTGCCAAATAAATTATAGTTCTGTGTTTATAAGGTGCCCTTGAAAGAATGTCCTATTTTTGAGCACTAATACCATGGGGAAACAAATATACAAAGCTTTTAGCTATAGGCTACACTTGCATAAATTAAGGCAAGAGTGGTTGGTTGGTAAGTAGAGCTATGGTATCCTTAGCTTTTTAAACACTCTGAATTGTTAACACAATTTTTTTTAGTGTGGTTACTAATATTAAGATAATAAATAATATTTAGTTTCAATATCGCACCCTTCAGCCAGGGCATAAATTCATTTTGAATGCTGTGTTGAATTAATGTATAATAAACATACTGCAGTTTGCTATCAGACATTCTCGATGAAATGCAGGAAGTCGGTTCTGTGCTTACGCATTAGTACTGCCAGGCTTGCTCTGTTTAATTTTAGCTATTTATAAAATTGCTGTACTGACAGTCCTCTTTATTTTAACGTGATTATTTAAGGTGAACGGGAGATAGTATGGCGTATTTCCTGAAGTAGGCGATAAGTGCTGATGTAGGAATACAGGTCCTTAGCAAAAATTCCCTCCTGCAATCAGGACACCCAGTTGCCTGCCTGAGTGAACGGTGGTGTTCTCCGAAGGGCAGGGACCTGCAAAGTCACTGTGTGCCAGGAGCTGCTGAACCGCTCAGAAGGGAGTTGGGTCGCAGATGTCTTATAAAAACAACGTTGCTGATGGAAGTAAAATCTGATAGCAGTTGCAGCAATCGCCACCTACTTCGGAGACAAATGACAACTTAATTTAAAATGTTATTATTGTCGAATAGGTTGGTTCCTTTTTATGATATTTATTTAAATACCAACTCACAGGACTTTTAGCTTAAATGTGGTCCTGGGTCTTGAATCCTGACAAAGGCGTGACTTGAATTCCCCAGTAGCAACCAGGTTTGCAACTAAAGGAGACATCAAGGGAGGCTTCAAAGAGGGGAAAGCTAGTATCACCCTGTGTCAGTCACCTTGGGCTGCCATAACAAAACACTCCAGGCTGGGTGGCTTCAACAACAGAAATTTATTTTATCACATTTCTGGAGGCTAAAAGTCCAAGATGAGGGTATGAGGATGGCCAGGTTCTGGTGGGAACACTCTGGTTTGCGTATGGCTGTTTTAATGTTGTGATTTATAATAAGAAATATATATTTGGTCCTCATCCCAGTGTCTGGCACAGAGCTCCTAAAAATCCTTGGACTTTTCCAAGTGAGGACAGCAACATTGGTGTCTCTTGTTAGGTTGACAAGGTGACTTTTGGACTCCACGGAAGGGTGGGGGCTGGTTGCCTTTTGGAGCCAACCTTGGTAAGAGATTGAAATTTCCAATGCCATCCCCTAATTTTTCTTAGGAGAGGAGAGAGTCTTGAAGTTGAATCAGTGACCTGATGGCCAATGACTTAGGCAATTGTGACTATAATGAAGCCTCTGTAAAAACCCAAAAGGACAGCTGGTGGGCCCCTTGTATCAGAGAGCTCCCCCATGGGGGGAACCAGAATGCTCCCACATACCACTGGGCTGGGCTCCAAGCTCCAAAAGGACAGAATCCTTCTTCATCAGCTGTTGATTTGTACCCCTTAGTACCCTTTGTAATAATTTAGTAATCTAGTGAGTAATCTCAGGGGAACCCTGAGTTCTGTGACCTGCTCTAGCAAATTAACAGTATCCAAGGAGGGGGTGCAGGAATCTCTGATTTCTAGCCACCCTCAGAAGTACTTGTAACAACCTGGACTTGACATTGGTATTCTGAGTTGGAGGGAGTCATGGGAACCTCCAATCTGTAGCAGGAAGCTCAGAAGCTAAGGCTAATAACCTGGGCTAGTGACTGGCATCCGAAGTGGAGAGCGATCTTGTGGAACTGAGCCCATTACCTGTGGAATCTGATTCTCTCTCCCGGTAGATAATGTCAGAATTGAGTTGAAAGCTCAGACTTGCGGATGGTGTCTCAGAATTGTTTGTTAGTGTGGGGAAGCCTACACACACACACACACAGACAGACACACACACAGACAGACACACACACACTTTGGAAATGGGTCCAGAAACCCTTTCAGTTGCCACCTTGCTGATTTCCCACTAGCAAAGAGAGTGAGAATGCTCTCGTGTCTCTTCTTATAAGGACAATAATTCTATTGGATCGTGGTTCTACCCTTATGACTTCATTTAAGCGTCATTACTTCCGTAAAGGCCCCATCTCCAAATATAGTCACATAAGAGGGTTAGGACTTCAGCATATGAATTTTGGGGATACACAATTCAGTTCATATCATACTTTAAGTTATTGAATATGGTTTTTAAACAGGGATTTATAATTATTTTTGTACAAAAGACCCCTTTGGCAGTTTCATAAAGCCTACAGATTCTCTCGCACAATAAAGTTATTAAATGCATGAAGTAAATTACATAGGATTATGAAGGAAACCCATTATATGAAAAGGCAGTTAGCAAAATATTAAAACATTGTAATTTAGAAATACATGAGTTTATTATTAACACATTAAGTAACATGCTCTAGTAGTTTGTCTTTTAACTACCCTAATTTTGATATAGTGATGGGCAAAATGATATTTTGAAATATTTGCAGTAGCTATAATATAATTTGAACATGTTAGTGATTTTTATTGATGACAAAATCACAGGACTGCTAATACTACTGTGATTAGTTCCTGACATTTAAAATGGAAGGAAATGCAACATTTTAATTAGAGTTTATGTAAATAAAAGTATAATTTTTACTCTTACCAAAATTCAAAGACTTTCTTAATTCTATACATGGGCCATAAGTTAAGAATCCTGGGTAGGTCACTTTTTGTTAATTTTTTTGTTTTGTTTTTAAATTTAAATTCTTTATTGTTTAAAATATTACATGAGTCTCCTCCCCCCCATTGACTTCTCCCTGGCCGCTCCCACCCTCAGCAGATGCCCTCACCCCCCTACTGTCTGTGTCCATTGGTTATGCTCATATGCATGCGTGCAAGTCCTTTGGTTGATCTCTTACCCTCTCCTCCCCTCCCTCATAGGTTGTGGATAGACCACTTTTTAAAATGTGTTGGCAATTTAAAAAACTGTTTTTATATTAGCAATGCTTATGATAATTAAAAATATGTCAGCTGTTATTATACTTAATAACAGAATTATTAACACTTTTTGTTACAATGGAGTTTGTTTTAAAGACTTGAAAACATTGTAGGTTTCAGCTAAGGCTGAAAGGGCTATCATTGGTGCAAGGTAAGGGTAAAATGGTAAAATGATTTTAATAAGTAACTCCATTTATATGGGGATTATTACAACATGAGAATACGTTTTTAAAATCACTTGCTAAATACTTGCTTCCTTTTTTTAGCTGACTGATTTAGGAAATCTATATATTTTGTGGGCATTACTAAAATTCCCATCAAAGAAAAAATAAATCTGGGCTCACACCATATGAAATAGTGTACCTATGCTTTTATTTCACAGTAGTTTCTGAGCTTGGTCCTTTCAGAAAAGGAAAATATGTAAGTCAAAAGCAAAATTGCTTTCCTTACTAGAAACAAAAGACTGCTTCCCGAAAGCAGTGGAAAAAGATTTTACAACAGGATTCATAAAATGAAGAGTTGATTTTATAAAATAAAACAAACATCTCCTCTTAAATTAGACAATTTAAGAGGAAGCAGTATCTTTTTTTTTTTTAGATCCTCATCCAAGGATATGTTTTTATTAATTTTAGAGAGAAAGGGAGAGGGAGAGGGAGAAACAAACATCGATGATGCGAGAGAATTAT
>PVJC01034600.1:5902-18825 GCA_004026665.1 Murina feae | reverse complement strand
ACACTAGGGGCCCGGTGCACAAAAATTTGTGCACTCGGGGTGGAGGGAGTCCCTCAACCCGGCCTGTGCCCTCTCACAGTCTGGGACCCCTCAGTGGATGTCCTATGATGGCCCCAGTCTGCCAGGCGCCTTTTGTGTGTGTGTGTGTGTATGTGTCTGTGTCACCACTGGGGACCTGCCCCCAGCCGCATCTGAGGCTCGGAGCAGTCCTCCTGTGTGTGTCTACCTGCCGGGGGCCTGCCCCCAGGCACACCGTCAAGGCTTGGAGCAGGCACCCCCTCTATGTTGATCTCTCAGACTCTTGCCCTCCCCTGCATGTTGTTCTCTTTTTGAGCTGTGACCAGGGCTGGGTGCTGCCTGCCTCCCAAGCTTGCTTACTGCCCATCTTCCTCCAGCCACCAGAAAGCAGGGAAAACCCTGCCTTGTGGTCACGCCAGCCTTTTCCTGCTCCCTGATCCCCGGAAGGGACCTGAGAAGCCGCCAAGCAGACCTCCAACTCTTTCCCACTCACCGGTCCCCTGCTGCCTTCCTTTCCCCCTTCCCGGTGCTGCCAAGGGGTCTGGGGAGCTGCCAAGCAGGACCCTGGCCCCTGCAGCCTTGCTTTCCCACCCCCTGGTGCCCCACAAAGGGCCTGGGCAGCCACCAAGCAGGCCGAGACACCCCCCCCCGCCGCCTCTTTCCCGCTCCCCATCCCACCACCTTGCTTTCCCACTTCCTGGTGCCCTGCAAGGGGCCTGGGCAGCCACCAAGCAGGCCACTGACCCCCTGCTGCCTCTTTCCCGCTCCCCGATGCCCCTCCAAGGGCCTGGACAGCTGCCAAGCAGGCCGCCGACCCCCTGCCACCTCTTACCCACTCCCCGATGCCCGGCAAAGGGCCTGGGAAGCCCACCAAGCAGGCCACCGACCCCCTGCCACCTCTTACCCGCTTCCCGGTGCCCTCCAACCCTGCCGCCTCTTTCCCACTCACGGGTCCTGGGTCCTGCGCTGTCCCGCCCTGCAGCCGCTCTGTGCACTCGGGAGGTCCCTCAGCCTGGCCTGTGCCCTCTCACAGTCTGGGAGCCCTCGGGGGATGTCTGCCTGCTGGCGTGCCTGACCAGCCTGGGTGAGGGGCTTTAAGGCTGCCCACAGCTCCCATTGACCCAACGTCCCAGCAAGGCTGGCTGGACGCAGGTTTTGGGGTTTATCTCCTATAATTGATGCTGTTCCTTTAAGGCCTCAGGTTTGTTTATCTCCTATAATTGATGCTGTTCTTTTAAGGCGGCCTTCTAACTGAACCCTCCTCTCTGCTTCACCTCGCAGCGTCTATAATGAAACAATTGTTACTTTTACTGGTTAGGCCTGGGCTGCTCTTTCCTTCAGCTCCCGAGGATTCTATGATTGTTATATTGTTTCAAATTTGTGTTTCGCTAGAGCCAGTTTAAGCGGAGCGGGCGCGGCTTCACTTTTGCTCCTGCCGCAATGGAAACTGCCGTTTACTCAAGTCCGTGAGTGGCGGCCTCCATGTTGGCTGGGCTAATTTGCATGCAGCCGCTCTGATTGGCTGGTGGGCGTGGCTTACCCTGTCTCGGAGAAACGGTTAATTTTACTATTTCGCTTTTATTAGTTTAGATATATGTAATATGCTAAGTGCTGGGTAATAACATCACATAGCAACACCTAGCTTCCTCTCCCTAGCGACTAGCCTCCTTGCAGTTTCTTCAGCCAGGAACAGGACTTGCTTTATAGCCAGGTGGAAACATTTACACTTTAACCAAATGTTTGTGAAGCGTTTTCCTGTGCCTCATCTCATTTGATCCTCACAGAAGTCCTGAGTAGGTAGATAGGAGACTCAGTGGAATTCTATTTTCTTTTCATTAGCTGGAAAACAGAGATTTAGAAAGCTTAGAAACCTGACCTGACTGAAAAGAAGAAATGGTGGACCTTGAAAATGACTTCAGGTTTTCTCACTGCACAAACTATAGTCAGACACTGTTGCAGTTAAATATTTTACCCTTTTCCTCCCTGTGTGATCTATAATAATAATCTGCTTTATGTTGATATTTACTGTTGTGTTGCTGACAATTACCTGAAAAAGAAGTTGAGGTTCTTCTCTGGGCTGCAAAAAGTTTAGCTAAATCAGAAAGCAGGTCTAATTGTGAGTTTATCTATATATGTAAAGCTCTCACTGGCGCAAATTGCACATGTGTGTTTCCATCTGTCATTGTCAATCGTAAATTTGGTTGACACCTCTATTATAGAGAAAGGGCAAATAGCGATGTTAAAATATTTCTTCTAATTAATTTCCTTTCAATGTTTACAAATTTGTGCACCAGGCCACCAATTTAAAATAAAGATTTGTATTCTTAGACTCAAGTATTTAAAATGTACAGTTTGAACATTATTTTGAGGGACAGAACTTATTTTGATTTAGTATACTTGTATTTTCAGTATAACTTGTCTGGTAGTATGGGATATGCTTAGAACCAAAAGTAATTTAAATTTTTACGTAAGAAAGCATGCCCGGTATTTGTTCATTGCTCTCTCTGTCATTTTTTTTGAATGTGAAGAACTCCGTAGTTGTTTCTTATGAACATTTTGAGGAGAAGTTGTTGAATTGTACTGAGCTCACTAAAGTCAGGCATCTTGCTTCTAAAGGTTGGCTGCTGAAGGTGCAGGTGGAGCAGACAGCGGAGCGCCCACCCATGCTGTGGTGCAGAACTGCTATTCCCACGTGGCGAATGGAGGCAGTACACCTTCCTCTCCGGCTCTGGCTCCGGCTCCATCTCCAGGTGCTGCCAGACCACGAAACACATCAGCTCCCAGACCACGCACAGCTGAGCCAGCCAGTGACACTGGTAAGCTTATGATCGGCGCATGTGCATGGAGACTCGGGGACACTGCCTGTGCCCGTTCTCCTCTTGTTGCAGTCTTTTCCTGTCCTCAGCTCCACGGTAGCAATTCAGATTACAAGGCCTGAGCTTTTTGATAATAATTTTGAATTTTCTAGATTACTTAGGGAAATACGCCAAAGTACATTAATTTAGAGATCACAGCACATATCACTAAGCAGGTACTATGTGATAGCTAGATTTTTAGACTTTATAAAAATATGATGTAATTCATAATATGGGATATATTTCAAAAGAACCTAAGTGACTTCATGGACCTGTCAATAATGAATGGTTCCTGTAACTGTAGTCTACAAATATTTATTTCTTGGCATGTAAACTAGTAGGAAAATGTGCTGTCAGAGTTTTATATTTTCTAAGAGTAAGTGTTAGGTTATAGAAGGAAGATTTCTCTAATCCTGTTTTTCAGTGGAATCAGCTGTAAATTCCATGAATTCTTTATTATTATCTTTATACATTAACGCTTTCAGACAAATCTCTTAAAACACAAACATTTTAGGACTTGCTTAGATGACTATTGTGTGTGCTGGGCTAGAGTCGAGTCTCTTGGTCCCAGAGCCTGTGTTCTTCCCTGTGTTTTCTGTTTATGGCAAGTTGTTCAAAAGTAGAAGCACGTAGAGAAGCCACTCAGTGATTAAATGAAAACAGGTAGCTTTATAAATGAGAGAGTCTGCATTTACACTCAAGGTCAGGCGGTACTCAGCATGTGTTACCTACCCTAAGTTTCTGTAAACATGAATTTTTAAAAACTGAATTGGCCTATGAATGCTTCTCCCTTAAAAATACATAAACTTGTCCTGTCGGTGGCTCAGTTTTTTGGATCGTCCACCCGTGCACCAAAAGGTTTCAGATTCAGTCTGGTTGGAGCCAGTACAGGAGGTAGCCAATCTATGTTTCTCTCCCTCTCCCCTCCCCTTCCTCTCTCTCTAAAGTCAATAAAAACATCCTCAGGGGCCCTAACCCGTTTGGCTCGGTGGATAGAGCGTCGGCCTATGGACTGAACGGTCTCAGGTTCGATTCCGGTCAAGGGCATGTACCTTGGTTGCAGGTACATCCCCAGTTGGGAGTGTGCAGAAGACAGCTGATCGATGTTTCTCTCTCATCGATGTTTCTAACTCTCTATCCCTCTCCCTTCCTCTCTGTAAAAAAGCAATAAAATATATTTTTAAAAAAACATCCTCCAGGAAACATTTAAAATATCTGTATGAATGAATGAACTTAAAGTGTTATACCCAGATGTCGTGATCTCCAAAGACCACGAGTGAGCCCGACTCCGATGCAAAAACATGAGAGCTTTTATTCGAGCTTACTTAGGCTCTATCCCACACACTCTCACTGACGCAGCAGCAGGGCGGGGCAGAGAGCACGAGTTTCAGGAGAACAAAGGTTTTATAGGGGGTCTGGAAGTAGTGGGTGGGGTAATGTCTGTGGCCCCTGTTGATTGGTCAAGGGAAGGGCCAGGGTTTGGTTGCACAGTGTGCAGGATGCAGTCAGCTTAATTTGGACCTGGGTCATTTCCTCTGCATCCCTATTGGCCGGTTCGAAAGGGGGGGAGGGGTTGAGCAACTGGGAGCTTCTGGGAGTCAGTCTGATTTGACTCTATCATTCCCCCCTTGTCATGAGACTCACGGGCCCAATCATGGGCCAGTTTTGCATTTCTACCTCACCATCACCTGCTGCTAGAGGTCTATATTGGGTGTGGGGGCTCTCAGCAGCATGAGTGGCCATGAGCAAGGTTGCCAGCATCAGGCAGGTTGAGTACGCCGTAGCTTGAGCTTGAGCGGGTTGTGTTGACCTTGGTCGATACTCCATTTGGTGACAAAGTCTTCCCGGATCATGGATGGGTCCGCTGGTCGAACGTGAGTGTGATGGACCCAGGTCGCAACACCGTCTACCTTGAGAGCGGTGGGGGTCATCAGCACCACAGTGTAGGGACCCTTCCAGCGTGGCTCAAGAATCTCCTGGCAGTGCCTCTTGACATAGACCCAGTCTCCTGGCCTGTACTGGTGAGGTGTCGGGGTTGGGCCAGTCTCTTAGAGGGCACAGAGGTGCAGCCAAATGTCCTCGTGCGCCCTCTGGAGCCCTCTCAAGGAAAGAAACAGTTTTTGATTTTCAAATTCAGCAAGGAATTCATCTTTAAGGTTAGGAATAATAGGGGGTGGCCTGCCAAACATGATTTCATAAGGAGTAAAGCCCAGGGTGTAAGGAGAGTTCCTCACCCTGTAAAGGGCGTACGGAAGGAAAGCCACCCAGTCCCCGCCAGTCTCCATGGTTAATTTGGTAAGGGTCTCTTTTAGAGTTCTATTCATCCTTTTCTACCTGTCCTGAGCTCTGGGGTCTATAAGCACAATGCAATTTCCAACTTGCCCCAATAACTTTGGCTACTGCCCGTATTACCTGTGAGGCAAACACTGGCCCGTTGTCAGACCCTATCATAACAGGAAAACCCTACCTGGACAAGATGTCTTCTAGCAGCTTCTTAGCTACCGTCTGAGCCGTCTCATGCTTGGTTGGGTAGGCCTCTACCCATCCGGAGAAGGTGTCTACAAACACTAAAAGATATTTATAGCCATACTTCCCTGGCTTAATCTCAGTGAAGTCGATCTCCCATTGTGCTCCTGGCTTGGTTCCTCTGAGCCTGGTTCCTTTTTCACCTGATTTGGCCCTTGAATTCGTAAGCTGACAGGTCTTGCCGGCAGATACAATCTGATCTATTTTAGTATCCTGCTGGTGAATTTTGATTCCGGCATGCCAGATTAAGTCCTTCAAAAGATCCTAGGTACCAAAATAGGTAGAACTTTTTAGTCATTGATTTCAGGTGGCTGGAAAATGAAGAGAAAATATACAGACCCAGGGTAAAGGCATTGAGCAGACGCATTCATTTTCTGATTCTGGCCAACTAGCTAGTGAGAACATTTGTCTCCGGTTTCTGCCAGCAGAGGAGGAAAGGAAATGTTGTATTAGATTATCCAGAATTGCCTGTAAGTGAACAACAGCTCGCTTAAGCAGCTGTTCCTGCGATTGCAGCTGTGGACCTGCGTGAAGACACTAGGGTGAGTGGCATCCTCACTAATTCCAAGAGTAAGTGCAGCAGTAAGTCTCCTAGACTCCGCCCTATGTTATCTACCCTGATTCAAATATTGCAGGTTCTGTTTTGCTTTATTTTGTTAATTCTCACCCGCGGATATTTTTTCCATTATTTTTCAGAGAGAGTGGGAAGGAGGTAGGGAGAGGGAGAGGGAGAGGGAAAAACATGGAGATCAGACCTGCAACTCAACTACAAGCACTTGACCCTAAATCAAACCTGCAACCCCGGTGTACAGGCCAACACTCTAACCACTGAACAACACCAGCCAGGGCAGATATTACCGTTTTTTTAAAAAAATTGCCTGAGGGCATAGCTATAGAAGGACAAAAATTTTGTTTCTGAAAATTATCAGCACATGGAAAAATGGTTTATCTAAGTACCAGAGTCCTTCACAATAAAGCATGAATCCAGGGCTTTGTGGCTAGAGGGCTTTTTGAGTTAGGTATCCACACTAAAAACCATGATGAAAAACACCTAGCTACCCTCCCATTAAAAATTATATCTTAAACAAGGTAACTCCCTTGCAAACTCTCCAAAGAGGCTGTAATAAATGATAATAATGCCTGTGTAGGTCCGCCCATTGTTTCCAGGAGTAATTCAATGGCAGGGCCACACCTGCATCCTGAAGCAGGAGGGTGTGGGCACTCGCTGGGAAGGCCTGCCTAGCCCTCACCTGGTGCTGAGTGTGGCAGCGCCGTGCCTCCTGCTGCTGCCCTTGGCCGGAGCCCAGCGCTGCAGGGACCACTGGCCTCAGCACTGGCACATGTGTGGGTGCATTCAGGTGTGGGGGAGTCTCTTCTTTACACCCACAGCTCGTCGGCTACTTTAGAGATCTTGCCATTGGGAACAGTTCCCCTTGATGGTCCTTGTGGGAAATCCCAAGGAGAAACTCAGACACACACGTGAGGAACTGGAATGAAGGCTCCAACTTCAGTGACCCATTCCTGGGACATTCAGTAAGGAGAGGATCCCAAGGCTGCCCGAGGTGCCTGTTCTGGACGTGTGCCCCGTTTCCCCACAGAACTGGCACCATAGCTGCGGGGAATACCACTGCTGGAAGAGCAGAGGCTGAATGCATGGCTGGGGGGAGGTGCAGGCTAGTCCTCAGCTCTGCCTCCACTTGCCCTCGGGTCCCCTCACTGCGGTTTGTGGATTCTGTCTCAGAGTTGTGCGGTTTGTCTTCTATGCCTTGATGGCCTCCAAAAACTTTTCCTCCAACCAGTGCAGTGACGGTCTCACCTCTGATTATTGTTGATGACATCGACGGAACAGTGCACTGCGTCATTCCATTGGCCGGTCTGCAAAGCTTCCGGAACCTGTTCTGTGGTAGCCGCTGCTGTCCATGTCTTTCCTACTGTCTGTTACCCCTTAGTGGGAGGATGGATTCAGGTATATTTTCAGGGAATGGTCATCTCTTTTAAGGTATTAGTGCAAAACTTGTATTCCTCTTGAATGAAGGACTTGGAAAATCAGTTTCACTACTGGAGTGGGGGCAGGAGCATGCATGTTCTGTGTCCATCCCATGACAGGTTTTAATCCCTTACCTGCAACAGCCACGTCCTTAAGCCTTTAAAGCTGAAAGGTGTGTGTCTTCGTAAATGCGTTTGCTGGCAGAATGGCTAGCACTGGTTGGAGAGTGTTCTGAGTTTGCTGTGCTGTGGACCCCAGGTGTGCTTGGTGTAAGTGTGGTGCGCGTGGGTCATGTCACCGTCGGGCGTCTACGGAGGTGTGAGGTGTGGATGCCAAGGGACTGGCCTGTGCTAAGGAGGAGCTCGAGACAAAGGGTTTCGAAGGTGCATGCCGGCTCCCTCCTTGGCTCTGAGCCTTGAGCGAGGGATCGTTTGATACGTTTAGCTGCTGTGAACATTGGTTGTCGTTTTAAGCTAAATGGTAGGAGTCATGATGTGGTGAAGATTAGACGTGGCTTCTCACAGGACGAGGGTCAGATCCCAGCTCTGCCGCTTAACATAGTGACTCGTGTGTGTGACTGTTGACAGATTAACTTCCCGAAATGCAGTGCCTCAGTTTCTGAAAGAGGGTACACTCAAGTCACTGCTTACAGGATTCCTTCAAATGCAGTCTAAAACCTCTCCCATAATCCTTGGACAGTGGGAGACTTTAAGAGAAAGACTGTTTTCTACTTCTTCCCTCTGTCCCTAGCCTGTAGTGGCAAATCACTTTTTCTTTTTCTTTTTTTAAAATTTTGTTTTATTGCTTAAAATATTACAAAGAATAGTATATATGTCTCCTCCCCCCCCCCCCTTGACCTTCTCCCGGCCTCCCCTGCTCCCCTCCTAGTGTCTTGTGTCCATTGGTTATGCTTATATGCATGCATACAAGTCCTTTGGTTGATCTCTTACCCCTCCCCAGCCTTCCCGCTGTAGTTTGACAGTCTGTTTGATGCTGCTCTGCTTCTCTATCTATTTTTGTTCATCAGTTTATAATGGTCTTTATTATTCATAAATGAGTGATATCATGTGGTATTTTTCTTTCATTGATTGGCTTATTTCACTTAGCATAATGCTCTCCAGTTCCATCCATGCTGTTGCAAATGGTAAGAATTCCTTTTTTACAGCAGCATAGTATTCCATTATGTAGATGTACCACAGTTTTCTAATCCATTCATCTGCTGATGGGCACTTAAGCTGTTTCCAAATCTTAGCTATGGTGAATTGTGCTGCTGTGAACATAGGGATGCATATATCCCTTCTGATTGGTGTTTCTGGTTTCTTGGAATATATTCCTACAAGTGGAATCACTGGGTCAAATGGGAGTTCCATTTTTGAGGAAACGCCATACTGTCTTCCATAGTGGTTGCACTAGTCTGCATTCCCACCAGCAGTGCAGGATGGTTCCTTTGTCTCCACATCCTCTCCAGCACTTGTCGTTTGTTGATTTGTTGATGATAGCCATTCTGACAGGTATGAGATGGTACCTCATTGTTGTTTTGATTTGCATCTCTCGGATGAGTAGTGACTTTGAGCAAGTTTTCATATGTCTCTTGGCTTTCTGAATGTCCTCTTTTGAAAAGTGTCTATTTAGGTCTTTTGCCCATTTTTTCATTGGATTGTTTATCTTCCTGTTGTTAAGTTGTATGAGTTCCCTATAAATGTTGGAGATTAAACCTTTATCGGTGATAACATTGGCAAATATGTTCTCACATGCAGTGGGCTTTCTTGTTGTTTTGTTGATGGTTTCTTTTGTTGTGCAAAAGCTTTTTATTTTGATATAGTCCCATTTGTTTATTTTCTCTTTAGCTTCCAATGCCCTAGGAGCTGTTATTGGTGAAAAATTGCTTCGGCATATGTCTGAGATTTTGTTGCCTTTGGATTCCTCAAATATTTTTATGGTTTCCCGTTTTACGTTTAAGTCCTTTATCCATTTTGAGTTTATTTTTGTGTATGGTGTAAGTTGGTGGTCTAGTTTCATTTTTTTGCATGTATTTGTCCAATTTTCCCAACATCATTTATTGAAGAAACTGTCTTAACTCCATTTTATGTTCTTGCCTCCTTTGTCAAATATTAATTGAGCATATTGGTTCGGGTCAATTTCTGGATTCTCTATTCTATTCCATTGATCTATATGTCTGTTCTTGTGCCAGTACCAGGCAGTTTTGAGAACAGTGGCTTTGTTATACAGCTTGATATCTAGTTTTGAGATCCCACCTACTTTGTTCTTCTTTCTCAGGATTGCTGCAGCTATTCGGGGTCATTTTTTATTCCCCGATGAATTCCCAGATGAATTTTTGGAGAGTTTGTTCTAGGTCTGTCAAATATGTGTTGGTATTTTAATGGGGAGTGCGTTGAATTTATAGATTGCTTTGGGTAGTATGGACATTTTAATGATATTGATTCTACCAATCCATGAACATGGTATGTTCTTCCATCTGTTTATGTCTTCCTCTATCTCTTTTTTAACGTCCTGTAGTTTTCTGAGTAGAGGTCTTTTACCTCTTTAGTTAAGTTTATTCCTAGGTATCTTAATTTTTGTGGTGTGATGGTAAATGGGATTGCTTTTTTAGTATCTCTTTCTGTAAGTTCACTAGTGGTGTATAGAAATGCCATAGATTTCTTGGCATTAATTTTGTGTCCTGCTACTTTGCTGAATTCATTTATTAAGTCTAATATTTTTTTGATTGAGTCTTTAGGGTTTTTTATGTACAATATCATTTCATCTGTGACAGTTTTACTTCTTCTTTTCCAATTTGGATGCTTTTTATTTCTTCTTGTCTAATCGCAGTGGCTAATACTTCCAGTACTATGATGAACAGGAGTAGTGAGAGTGGGCATCCCTGTCTTGTTCCTATTCTAAGGGGAAATGGTTTTAGTTTTTGCCCATTAAGTATGATGTTGGCTGTGGGTTTGTCAAATATGGCTATTCCCACTTTGTGGAGCGTTTTTATCAAAAATGGGTGTTGGATTTTGTCAAATGCTTTTTCTGCATCAATTGATATTACTATGTATGTGATTTTTATCTCACAATTTATGTGATGTATCACGTTTATTGATTTGCAGATATTGTACCATCCTTGCATCCCTGGGATAAATCCTACTTGGTCATGGTGTATGATTTTTCTGATGTACTGCTGGATCTGATTTGCTAGGATTTTGTTGAGGATTTTGGCTTCTATGTTCATGAGGGATATTGGCCTGTAATTCTCTTTCATTGTGTTGTCTTTATCTGGTTTTCATATTAGGGTAATGCTGGCTTCATAGAATGAGCTTGGAAGTGTTCCTTCCTCTGGAATTTTTTGGAATAGTCTGAGGAGGATAGGTTTTAGTTCTTCCTTGAATGTTTGGTAAAACTCCCCTGTGAAGCCGGCTGGCCCTTGGCTTTTGTTTGCTGGAAGCTTTTTTTATTACTGCTTCAATTTCTTCCATAGTTATTGGCCTATTGAGATTTTTAGATTCTTCCTGATTGAGTTTTGGAAGGTTGTATTTTTCTAGAAATATGTCCATTTCCTCCAGGTTGTCTAGTTTGTTGGAATAGAGTTGTTCATAGTGTTCTTTAACAATCTGTTGTATTTCTATGGGGTCTGTTGTTATTTCTCCTCTTTCATTTCTGATTTTGTTTATTTGGGTTCATTCTCTTTGCTTCTTGGTGAGCTTGCCTAGTGGTTCATCAATCTTGTTTATCCTTTCAAAGAACCAGCTCTTGGTTTTGTTGATCTTTTGTATTGTTTTTTGTTTTTTTGTTTTTTTTGGTCTCTATGTCATATGAAATTGCTCTGATCTTAACACATTTTTTGATGGAAACGAGTAAAATCGGATCCACCAGGGAGACTGTCAATGGACATGAGGAAACATACATTGGAACCTCTAGTTGGAACCAGCAAAAATAAAAATGTTTTATGTTGTTGTCGTGTGTGTGCCGCTCATAAACTACGCAGTGAAACGCGGTACATGTGCAAGTTTTGTAATGTACCCCTGCACAAAGGAAAGTGTTTCGAACGCTACCACACAGTGGCGGGAAAATGCCCCCTTACAAAGTGTTAATTATTTCCTTCCTTTTGCTTACTGTGGGCTTTTCTTGTTGCTCTCTTTCTAAATCTTCAAGTTGTAGGGTTAGGTAATTTATTATCATTGTTTCTTGTTTTTTGCAGTAGGCTTGTAGAGCTATGAACTTCCCTCTCAAGACTGCTTTTGCTGTGTCCCAAAGGTTTTGGATTGTTGTCATTTTTCATTGTCATTTGTTCCACGATGCTTTTTATTTCTTCTTTGAACTCTGTGGTAACCTAGTCATTGTTTAACACTTTGTAATCAGGCATTTTCCCGCCAAATCACGTGCTTCACTGTGTGGTAGCGTTTGAAACACTTTCCTTTGTGCAGGGGTACATTACAAAACTTGCACATGTACCGCGTTTCACTGTGTAGTTTATGAGCGGCACACACACGACAACAATGTAAAACGTTTTTATTTTTGCCAGTTCCACCTAGAGGTTCCAATGTATGTTTCCTCATGTCCATTGACAATCTCCCTGGTGGATACAATTTTACTCGTTTCCTGCAAAAAATGTGTTAATAGCATGCTATTTAGTCTCCATGTGTTTGGGTTTTTTAGATTGTTTTATTGTAGTTAATTTCCAGTTTTATGCCATTGTGACCTGAGAAGATGCTTGATATGATTTCTGTCTTCTTGAATTTGAAGAGACTTTGCCTGTGACCCAATATATGGTCTATCTTTGAGAATGACCCATGTGCACTTGAGAAGAATGTATATTCCATGGCGTTGGGGTGAAGTGTTCTGAAGATGTCAATTAATTCTATCTGATCTAGTGAGTCATTTAGGATTGATGTATCTTTGCTGATTTTTTGTTTAGAGGATTTGTCCAGTGGTGATAATGGGGTATTAAAGTCCCCCACTATAATTGTATTGCTGTTAATCTCTCCCTTGATATCCTCCAGAAGGTTTTTTTTTTATGTATTTGGGTGCTCTTATATTGAGTGCATATATGTTTACCAGAGTTATTTATTCTTGTTGGATTGCTCCCTTTAGTATCATGAAGTGGCCTTCCTTATCTCTTTGTATGTCCTTCACTTTGAGATCTAATTTGTCAGATATAAGTATTGCTACCCCAGCTTTTTTTTTTTTCATTTCCATTTGCCTGAAAACCTTTTCCATCCCTTCTCCATCAGTTTGTGTGTGTCTTTTTTTCTGAGGTGGGTTTCCTGTAGACAGCAGATATATGGGTCATGTTTTCTTATCCACTCAGTTACCCTATGTCTTTTGATTGGGGCATTTAATCCATTTACATTTAAAGTTATTATTGATAGATACTTGTTTGTCGCCATTTTTATTCTTTTTTTTAAATTTATCTTTATTGTTCAGATTATTACAGTTGTTCCTCTTTTTTCCCCCATAGCTCCCCTCCTCCCAGTTCCCACCCCACCTTCTGTCCTTGCCCCCCCCACTGTCCTCATCCATAGGTGTACAATTATTGTCCAGTC
>PVJC01034599.1:0-18721 GCA_004026665.1 Murina feae | reverse complement strand
AAGGGGAAGAGAGGGGACATTTGGCTGAGCCCGCTCTTGATTGGGTGGGAGAGTTTGATCAGGGCCAGGTTGACAGGGGGGAGGGACCGTGAGGTTGGCTGGCTAGCCCTACCTCCTGATCAGGCCAGTTCACTGGCCACAGTGGACATCATAGCAACCGGTTGTTAGGCCATTATGGCCACTATTGTAGCTGGCTTCTTATATATATACTAGGGGTCCAGTGCACAAAAATTTGTGCACTCAGAGGGGTCCCTCAGTCCAGCCTGTGCCCTCTCACAATCTGGGACCCCTCGGGGGATGTCCACCTGCTGGTGTGCCTGGCAAGCCTGGGTGAGGGGCTGAGGGCTGTTTTCAGGCTGCCCACAGTTCCTTCAGTGTTTGGGCCCCTACTTGGATGTCTGGCCAGCCTGGGTGAGGGGCTGAGGGCCATTTTCAAGTTGCCCACAGCTCCCATTGACCCAACATCCCAGTGAGACTGGCTGGAATCAGGTTCCTAGGGTTTATTTATCTTCTATAATTGAAACTTTGTTGCCTTAAGCAGAGGCCTAGGCAGGCAATGAAGCATTCTGTTTGCTTCAGCTCTGTGGCTTCTATAATTGAAACATTGTTGCCTTGAGCAGAGGCCCAGCTGGCCTAGGCAGGCAGTTTCCTCCATCGCTGGTGCAATGGAAGCCTCCTGTTTGCTCTAGCTCCATGGCTGCCAGCTGCCATATTGGCTGGGTTAATTTGCATACAGCCACTCTGATTGGCTGGTGGGCATGGCTTGGCTGGTGGGCATGGCTTAGGTGTAACAGAGTGAGGGTCAATTTTCATATTACTCTTTTATTAGATTAGATAGATGCCCTAAAAATATGGGGCCAACAGTAATGTTGCAGTGTGATCTGTGTTATATGAATCCTCTTTAGTTAATAGGAATTTTCAAATTCTTCATGACTCTCTGTGCCTACATGAATGGAAAGCTGTTTCATTTTATTTTTATCCCAAATCACTTTTGTTAGGCTCTGATGATAGAGAGCTTGAGTTTGTTGTTTAACAAGCCAGCAATTGAGTCAGATCTCATAGGCATGCCCAGCCCTAAGGTATCAATTGTGAACTAAGTGAGGCTATTTCTTGTAGGAGAGCCGCTGTAAGCTCTGAGATCCTTAACAGAGGACTCAAAATTTCGAGTCCTCTTTACTCCATGCCCAAAGGGATATATGTACTTTATTCTTTTTATCAACCTGATTATTTGTAGGCCAAACTTTTAAATATATTTTTATTGATTTCAGAAAGTAATGGAGAGAAAGAGAGAGACAGAAGCATCAATGATGACAGGGAATCATTGATTGGCTGCCTTCTGCATGCCCCCTACTGAGGACCAAGCCTGCACCCAGGCATGTGTCCTTGACCAGAACTGAAACAGAAACGCTTCAGTCCACAGGCCGATGCTCTATCCACTGAGCTAAATCGGCTAGGGCTACGCCAAACTTTTAAATGAACCCTTTACCATGAGCAAAGTGAAATGACAGGACAACCAACAGTTTTACACAATAATTGGAGCTCTAAGCCAAAGTTACCTTTCCTTTCCCTTAATTGCCTTTCACTTATTAATCCTGATCTGCCTATTATTGATTGTTCTATCATGCTCTGCTTCTAATGACTTTGCCTGGGAGGAGGAGAAGTTCATTCAATATTTGGAATACCCCTTAAAGGAAGAACTTGAAAACAAAATAGTGTTAATTAAAAGTCTCATTTATCAGGTTTTTCCACCATCCTTTCTAACCATTTCCTAACCACCTTTTAAAGTACAGCTTAACTTCTACCCCCTTCACCAGCTCTCTTGGACAATGTCAGTCAAATTATTATATTTTTCCTCCTGTTTTTCACTTGGCTCTATTGGAACTTATTATTCCACTTGTATCTATGGGAAATTATTTGTATGGATTGTCTTGGTTCCTTCACTGAGTTACAAGCTCATTGAAGTCAGAGATATGGCATTTTCAGTGTAATGTCATAATCCAAAGAGTATTTTCTATTTAACAGCAAATTTCACTATAACTGTATTTAGAAAATTAATCTGATAATATATTTTTATATTTTTATTATTGGTATGATATTACAGAATGTTCCCATCTACATTATCTCTTTAGATTCTCCCAACATCAAGCTGTAATCTAAGTGAAGTGTCAACTACTCTAATTTTAAAGATGAGGAAATGGAATCAAGTGGAAATTTAAATTACTTGTCAAAAGTCCTGACGTACCATAGAATCTATTGATTATTACATAGGGAAATTTTATTGTTGCTATCCTAACACTGACTTGCCTTTATTGTGTGGTTAACATACAGAAGTAGGAATAGATTTACAATATTTCTTTCTTTAAAAGACCCAAGAAGGATGAAGGGGAAAGTTTATACATGCCTTCTTAGTTTTGGATCTGCACATGCTATTGTCTCTAGCAGGAAGTAAAAAGGGCAGTAGTGGCATCACTTTTATGTGAATTAGAGAAAAGACACCTCCTATGGAAAAAATGTAGCAGTGGGTTGATGCATGGAGCCTGTTGCCTCCTTGCCCAGTGCCCTTGGACATGACCAGTCTATTTAACTGTGCACAGTAATCGTTATTGAGGGCCCTTTAAAACATGCAGATTACCTACTTCCACTCTCGCAGGTTCTGCTTAGTAAGTTTGGGAAGAAGACTAACATATCTGAATCATTTCCTTACATATAAGATGACAGCAAAGGAAGAAAAAAGTCAACAGATGTGACTGAAAAGTATATAAAGGCTGTTTTTACATTTTAAAACATAAACCAGTGAAGAACTTGTACAAATAAATCAGCTGGCTATTCGAAAAATGTGTTTCTGGAGTGGTTTTATCATAAATATGTTACTTTCATTTTGTCCACAAGAGTCATAAAAAATAGATAATGGAAAGCTGTGGGTAGAGGAAGGGTTTGCAGAATGTGTTATAGGGAGGAGGGCCTTGTAGAATGCAGCACAGAGGGGAAATTTCTCTTTATACAATTGCTAGCACCTAGGGTCACCTAGGAATACAATAACTGTGGAGGTACTAAAAAAAAGTCTAGAAGATGATACTCTGTTTTCACTTTGTCAGGTTATAGACAGTGTGAATAGCTCAGTAAAAATAAGCTCATTTTGGATGTGAAACTAATTAATGAATCATAAAAGCATGATCAGTGATAATGAAATCATAAACAACAATCTCCGAGGCAATAACGTCAAAAAAAATCTCTTTTAAAAAGATTACTGAATTTGTGATGAGATATTTTGAAATATATAAAAAGATTCCTTCATGTGTTTTCATTAGAAAAACAAAATATACCATTTGTAAGAACTGTTTCTTTTCTGCTTTACCCAGAAAAAAGGTTTGGGTAGGGGGTATTAGGCTGAATGTTGAAAATAAAAGGATCCTTTGAGGTAAAATCTCCATCACCAAATGTTAATTCCTTTCCTCTTTCCTCTTAGTACTGATTCCAAAGATTAATTCTATTTTTAGATTTCAATATTCATTAATATTGCAAATGCAGCAAATTTATATATGTTGACAGTTCTAGGATGTCAGTGCAGGGGATTTTTCCATCGGTAGAACATTTCTTCTTATAACTCATTCCTCTTAAATATAACATTTTGAGAAAAAGTTGCAGAGATGTTTTATAGCAGAACCAGGATGATAAAATTCATTGGACACATGTACATGCAAACAGGCTGGTATAGCAGAATATTATGAAAAATATTTATCTGAAGAGGTAGAGTACCTGGATTCATGTACTGTGGTTCTGAGGCATGCTATTTCTCTTCTCAGAACTTGTCTTTGTATACCTATACATGATGAAAGATGTGTGTGTGTGTGCATGTGCATGTGTGTGCATGTACAGGGGCATGTCATGCTTAGGAAGATCACACCTTTATTCAAAAGCATTAATTGTGTGACTATTTCATTAAAATATATATGATGGCACACCCTCAAGGTCTAGATTTGATAATGACCCAATCTTCCAAAAGCATCTGAAGCCAAGTGAGACAGTGAGATGGAATTGAAGAAATTATAGGTCAGAGTGAGGAAGGGAAGAAAACAAAAGTAAGTGATCTGCATAGGGTTCAGTGTGAAGGAGGACTTGAGAGCTACATCTATAAAAGCATAATATTCAAATCAACCAAATGGTGGAATGACCAGTTGCTATGACATACACTGACCACCTGGGGCAGATGCTCAATGCAGGAGCTACCCCGAGCCTTCAGGCCCCAATTGCCCAATTAGAGCCTGCTGGCCAACCTCCTGGTCCCTTCCCCTAGCCGGCTCTGATCATCCAATGAAGAACGGGAACCAGGAATGGGGGGTGGGTGGCAGCAGATGCAGGTGGTTCCAGGTCAAGGTGGTTGCTAGTGGGACTCCAACCGCCCTGCTGGTCGCCCGACACACAGAAGGCGACCTGTGGCAGCAGTGGAAGGGGGCAAGAGGGGGTGAGGCAGGCTGGCTGCAGGCAACTGGGGAAGATTGGCCCCGATCACAGGCCTAGGGACCCTACCTGTGCACAAATTTCATGCACTGGGCCTCTAGTGATTTCATATAGGAATAATTGAGGGTATTCAACATTTGTCACATGGCTGTTTAAACCTCCTTAAGTCCCTTATCATTTAAGTGTTGTCTGCTCTGTGCACATGGGCCTCATGCAAGTGATTGCTTTGCAGAAAAAAACTGAGGGAAAGCAGTCAAGTTCCAAGACTGAGGTGACATGAAACAGATAAAATAACAGTCATAAGACAACATGAACATTAGATTTCTATTTTTAAGCTAGTGAGGATTTGAAGAAACCTCATGTTGGGCTGCCATTGATTTCTACAGAAAAAAATGAGAATTATGCTGAAAAATTTTCCATTTCCCCTCCCCTCTAGAATCACTCTCCATGCATTTTCACCATGGTCTGAGCTCTCCAGGCATCTGACTTTTATGGATTTTTTTCAATGGGCTTCTTCCCCTCTGACTACTGATTTGATTTGGACAAAGGACTTGCAGGGGAGTGGGAGGAGAGAAAAAAATGAGGTGATGGATTTTGTTTCCTGATTTCCCTTCTGCAGAGTTGCCATGGGTCCTGCAGCAGGTCTTGTTCCCCTGTCCCATGGCCCCTTTATTCCTAGGGATAACATTTCTTCTGTAGTGATTGCCATGGCACCCTCGATTTCCATACTAATGGCCTCACTTTCAAATTAGCTTGTTTATTACTTTCTCCTCAAAACACCTACTTTGAGTGCCTATTACTTACATTTGGAAGCCTTATTAATATAGGTGTTTAAGACATACATAGACACAATCAGTGAATCCTATATAAATACTGATGGGCAGTTTGGAAACACAGATAAAAAATAGACATTAAAGAGAGATAATAGAAATAAATTGGTGCTTCAGTGTTTAGGTAAAATTAATAACACTATCACAGGTTCTACAGAGTTCAAATGAAATTTAGTTCAGTAACCTTATTTTGTAGATGTGAAATTTAGACCTTTCAAGAGATTGACTTTCTCATGGTACCCTGTTTTTTGAGTGGCAGTAAGGAGGAAACTGGTCTTGAAAGGAATGTGGGGCCATAAAACCTAACAAAGCCCTGCTCTGCGGGAGGGTAGGGGGCTTTGTTCTGACACTGGCACCTTGAAACACCTGGGGTAAGGGTAGATCAAAAGAATTCTCCGGTGGTGGTGGTGGGGGGGGGGGGAGTATATTTGCAAATCAATGAACTCCAGGGGCAGTTATAAGCAAGGTTTTTGCTTGTTACTGGTGCTCTGGATTTAGAATTTCAGACACCCCAGAGTCTGCGCGTGTTATTAAAACTGTGATTTCTCCACCTCTTCAAAGTGTTGCTTAGTTTTTTGGTCTTTCTGCAACAGCAGAATATGAGCATGTATGAATGTGTATGAGTGTGTGTGCAGGCGAATTCTTTATTCCCTTATTTATCGCTGAAAATACCTGAGAATCCTATGGAGATGGCTCCATTGAATCAACTCTGTAGCTTCTAGAAGGCTGTTTTGCATGTCTACCTTTCCAAATTTCCTAAAAATTTTCCATTCCTTTGATGCATATTTTCCAGGGAAGATATTCTTCCCTTTGTGAAGGGAATGGAGAGAAAGCCATTTTGTAAGGATCATTGCAAAAAGAAAAATGAGCAGACTAAAACAAAGCCATTGTGAGATGTGCAATGTTAGTTTATTGGCTTCTCCTGAAAATAAACTTTGTCTATACTGTGTGTGAGCTTCAGTTTGGTGCCCATGATATGTTCCATGTGATATTCACGACTGTGGTGTGATGAAAAAGAGTCTAAACTGAAAGTATTTAAGCCATGGGTGCTAAATGTATAAATGCCAATTGTGCATTCCTCAGTGTTCCCTCAAAGTACAGGTCGGAACTTCCTGCATCACAAACACTTGAGTTTCTTTCAGTAATAATACAAAAATTTTCAGCTCCACTGTTAGTGGAGATAGCTAGCTAGTTAGGGAAAGGAGCAAATGGAATCAGACATTAAGCCTGATAAACTAGGGATCTGGATTAGACATTAAGCCTGACTCCCTAGGAAGTTGCAGCTTTATAGGCTCCCTAGGGCACCGCAGTATCTTCTGCTAAAAGGACATAATCCCTTGAGCAACCCCCTAGTGGGAAGGAAGAATATCCCCGGGGAACAACTAGTACATTCCGTGCAGATTACTGAGGGGGAGAGAAGCTGACAAAGGGGAAATGCCTCAGGTGGAGCATGAGCAGTAGGAGCCAATGTGCTGACCATAAAGGAGAGGTGTCTAGCCTGGGAAAAGGTTCTGATTGGATAAAGGCATGAAACTCTGGAAGATCTAGGGAAGAGATTGAATGGGGGGCGGGGGAGGGGGGGAGGAGGAGCATGCAGCACAAGCCTTGGAAGAGCCAGAAAAGAGATTTTAAAAAGCCTGCTCTCTCCAAAGCCAGAGGTAACCTATATTATAAAAGGCCAGTGACCATAATGCCAGAACGCCAGAACGACCAAATGACTGGTCACCAAGAGGTGCATGGAGCTCCTCTGGGTGCCTCCTCCTGGCCTGTGAGCCACTCACGGCAGTGAGGAAGGACTCGTGGCTTGTGTGGTGGGCGGGGCTTGTGGTGGCAAGCTACTCATGCACAGTGGGTCTGGGGTCCTGTTGGCGTGGCGGTGGGTCTGGGTCTTGCATGATTTCGCAAACCGGGCCTCTAGTATAATAAAGCTTAACAAAGGCTCATCTCGGTGGCATGCGTTTGTTTCATTTGCCCATTTGCATGTTTTCTCTCTGTAGCAACCAGGAAGGGTCTGGTAGCGAGGTGAGCCCAAGCTTGGGTGGGCTCAAGCCTGGACCTGGGTGCCTCAGTGCAACACCTGGTCAATACAGGACAGGCTGGAGTCCAGCTGGGAGCGGAGACTAGACTGGACCACCAGAACACAGTGTGATGCTGTTATGGTCCTGGAGCCTGTCCCTCCTGGTAGGCACTTATGTTCAATAAGGCCAGGACTTATTCCAAGGTGAACGGAGCTAAGCCACCTGGTTATGGATGGGACACCAGCACCTGGGGACAGTCTTTTGTTTCTACTCCAATATGTCTTACAACTATACTTACAACCTCCGATGCATGGGTCCCCAAAATGCTTTTCCTGTGACTGAGAAAGAACCTTATTTCCACCGGCAACATCACTGAAGATTTACTTATCAGAACTTCTAGGAGTCAAGTCCAGAAGCCTTCGTTTTAAATACATTTTCCAAAACAACTTCTATGTTTATCCAGGTTTGAAATTCTGATACTGGGCTTAGCAAATCTTTGAAAAACAAAATCAGCAAGTGCATTCAGCCTGGTATTTATTTGGTCATTAGGGAGGAAAGTTGGCTTTCTAATTATTTCCTTTTGAAATACAATGGCTGTCTTGCTTGGATTTGGGTGAGCAGACACATTAGGTCTCTGTGTATCTTGAGGTCTGTATTTTTGGTAATGGATTTGGTTCTTCAGCAATAACTTTCCAGCTACTGTGGGCTGAGTGAAAAAATACAATCACTGACTGATGTCAGACCACTGGGGTGTTTTGAATCTTTAAAGAAGCTAGGACTAGGGGGTTGATTTGTGGTTGAAAGGGGCTAAGTGTTCTCTCCTGAAGTTCAGGGAACCAGCTGCATACTGAGATGGCAAAGGAGAGAAATTCTTGAGGCACAGGAGCTTCAGTTTGCATGAGATGTACTGAGCAACCCTCCCATCAGCTGGCTTTGCCTCTCTTGATGACCACCTTGGGGAGGAGAGGAAGGTTGTGAACTTTGAAGTGGATTGTTAATTATTCATGCCTCCTTTCTTGGATGGAGGAAACCTGCATCTCAGGAGCCAGGCCCAGAATTCATTATCTTCCTTTGATGTGCACAATAAAAATAACACTGAATATTAATCCTTTAACCTTGTTTCTCAACTCCTTCCTCCTCCTCCACTCTCTCAATAGATACAAAATCGTGCCTCTCCCTTACTTCTCCTCAATCCTGATACTCCCAAGCCATTGATTGTTTATTCAGTGATTTGAAGGCCCATTAAACTGGTAATTAAGTTCAAGGACTAGTTGCTTACTTGAAAACTCCCCAGAATGCATTATTTCCCTACCCAGATTGTTAATTTATTGTCAGTATGTTTGTGATAATCATGTCATGATTAGTGACTTGTCACCTATCCCTTTTGTATTCTACATTTTAAATTTTTAGAAGTTTCAAACTTTTCCTGTTTCTTAGAGTTCTCTAGAGACTGCTCTTAGCTTTAGTCATGGTTTTATAGTAAAGAGCAGAAGACTTGCTCTTGTTAAGGATAATTATTTGATGGGTATGTATTTATGTATACCATATTTTCCGGCGTATAAGACGACTGGGTGTATAAAACAATCCCCAACTTTTGAGAAGATTTTCCTGGGTTAAAAAGTCTGGATGGAGACCATATGCGGCACAAAAAGGAGCCGAGGAGACACTTGTGGTCTCCGTCTGGCTCCATTGAAATGAATGGAGGGCGGCCGTTTTTGAGCTCCCCCCACCATATGCGGTGACCGCAGATTTTCCAATCTGGCTCGGAAGTTTCAGCACCTGCCCTACAAGACAACACCCAGCATATAAGATGACCCCCAACTTTTGAGAAGGTTTTCCTGGGTTAAAAAGTTGTCTTATATGCCAGAAAATACGGTACTAATACATGTGTATTTGTATTTGCCTATTGAGTTTGTCTATACATTACTCTTTTTAAGAAAGCCAATAGATAAATCATTACTTATGAAAATTTTAAGTTAATTAAGTGGGAGATCATTAAGTTCTTATAACAGAATTAGAGGACTGGTGCACGACATTTGTGCACTGGGGAGAGGGGTTACCTCAGCCCGGCCTGTACCCTCTCACAGTCCAGGATCCCGCCAGGGATGTCTTCCTGCTGCAGAGGTAGGGAGAGGCTCCTGTCACCACTGCTGCACTCACCAGCCATGAGCCTGGCTTCTAGCTGAGTGGCGCCTCCCCCTGTGGGACCACTGCTCAGCCAAAAGCCAGCTCGCTGCTCCTTAATGCTGCTTTGGAGGTGGGAGGGGCTCCTGCCACTGCTGCTGTGGTCAGCAGCCATGAGCTCAGCTTCTGGTTAAGCAGTACTCCCCCTATGGGAGTGCACTGACTACCAGGGGGCAGTTCCTGCATTGAGCATCTACTCCCTGGTGGTCAGTGTGTCATGTTCTGCTTTTCAGTAGATTTGCATGTTAACCTTTTATTATATAGGACTAGATGCCTAATGCATGAAAATTTGTGTAAGAGTAAGCCTTCCTTCCTCTGGCTGCAGGCACCAGCTTCCCTCTGACATTCGGGATCCAGGCTTCTTTCCTCTGGCTGCCGGTAGGCACCTGGGACCTGGGCTGTTTCCCTTCTCTGGCCACCTGCAGGCACCCGGGACCTAGGATGGCTTCCCTTGGGCTGCCCACAGGCACTCAGGACCCAAGCTAGCTTTCCTCCAGCCCAGGCTTCATCAGGAAGAACATCCAAAAGATGTCTGGTCTAATTAGCATATTATCCTTTTATTATTATAGATAGATAATTTACATCACCTTCTTATATATTGAGACAAGGGTTGATTCAGAGGTGGGTTAAAATTAGTTTGCAGAAGTCTTGGTATAAATATCTATAAACAGGAAAGGAGAAATATAAAAAAGCCTTGCATGACAATAGTGAATTGAACAAATACAATGACAGTCACTAAGTTAGTACCAAGAAGTGTGTGTGATGATGCTTCTAGCCACTGACTTTGAGCTTTGTTCCAAATTGCCTTTTCCTCCTGGTTAGTCCCTCTCTCACATTCTTCTTTTTCTTTCTCCCTTAGTCTCCTTCTTATTCTTCTTAGTTAATTAACTAAAGCACCTAGTTTACACTCGGGTTCACTCTTGGTGTTTTTACATTCTTTGATTATGACAAATGTATGATTCCATGTAGACATCATTATAGTGCCATTCAGAATAATTTTATTCCCCTAAAAATTTCCTGAGCTTCACCAATTCATCCTTCCCTGCCTCACCCCCAAAATTCTGGTGAGCATTGATCTTTTTATTGTTGCTACAGTTTTGCCTTTTCCAAAATGTGACATAATTAGGAATCATATAATACATAGTGTTTTCAGACAGGCTTCTTTCACTTAGCAATATGTATCTGATGCTCCTCTGTGTCTTTTTGTGGCTTGATAGCTCATCTTTTTATCACTGAATAATAATCCATGTATGGATATACTGTTTGTTTATCCATTCACCTATTGAAGGTTGATATCAAGTTTTGACAAATTTGAATAAAGCTCCTATAAACATCCATGTTCAGGATTTTTGCATAAGTTTTTATCCTTAATTTGTTTAAACACCAAAGAGTGTGATTGCTGGATTTTATGGTAAGACTATGATTAACTTTGCAATAAACTGTCAAACTGTCTTCTAAAGTGGCTGTACCATTCTGCATTTCCACAGCAATGAGTGAAAATTACTTTAGCTCTACATCCTTGCCTACACTTGATGTTAGTGTTTTAGATTTTTAGATATTCTAATAGATATGTAGTGGCATTTCTTTGCTTTAATTTGCAATTTCCTAACAACATATAATGTTGAGGATCTTGTCATATGCTTATTTACCTATCTTCTTTGTTGAAGTGTCTGTTTAAATCTTTGTCCATTTTTAAATTTAAAATGTATTGTTCTTTTTCCTAATGTTGAGATATTTTTAAAATATTTTTAAAATATTTTTAAAATAATTTAAAATAATTCTTCAGTTTATAATGTTCTTTATTATCCAAAAATGAGTGAGGACATGTGGTATTTTTCTTTCATTGACTGGGTTATTTCACTTAGCATAATGCTCTCCAGTTCCATCCATGCTGTTGGAAATGGTAAGAATTCCTTCTTTTTTAGAGTAGCATAGTATTCCATTGTGTGAAGGCTGGAGAGGGTTGGGGGACTTAAGAGATCAACTGAAGGACTTGTATGCATGCATATAAGCATAATCAATGGACACAAGACACTGGGGAGTAGTGGAGGAGGGGGGAAGGTCAAGGGAAAAAATGGAGACTTATCTAACACTCTGTAATACTTTAAGCAATAAAACAAAATTTTAAGCAAAGAAAGAAAAAAATATTTTTATTGACTTCAGAGAGAGGAAAGGAGTGGGGAGAGAGAGATAGAAATATCAATGATGAGAGAGAATCATTGATCAACTGCCTTCTGCATGCTCTTTACTGGGGATTGAACCAGTGACCAGGGCATGTACCCTGTCTAGAAATCTAATTGTGACCTCCTGTTCATAGGTTGTGATGCTCAATCACTGAGCCCTATTGCTGAGTTTTAAGAGTTTTTATATATATTAGATACAAGTCCTTCATCAGATATTTGCTTGACTAATGTTTTTTTCCCAGCCTCTGGCTTTTCTTTTTATTCTCTTAATAGTCTTTCTTTCATAGATCAGAAGAGTTTAAGTTAAAGAAGTCTCATTTCAGAATTTTTTCTTTCATAAGTCATGTGTTTCAGTCCTTTTCCTCTCTTCTTCAGAACTCAAAATGAATTTCTCAGTGAGTCATGGCCTTGCCACAACTGATCTTGGACAAATTTTGTTTCTCTTTAAATTTTACTTTTCAGTATTTTTTGGTCTAAAAAATGAAAATAATCATGTTTTTTATTCCCTTAGCATGCTTAAAAGATTATAAATTATATAAAACTAGAGGCCTAGTGCATGAATTCATGCATGGGTGGGGGTCTGGCTGGCCCAGCCGGCCCTAATCAAGGTGGATTAGGGCCAGGCCTGTCAGGAGGAGGAGAGGTTGGCTGGCCAGCCTGCCCTGATCGGGGCCAATCAAAGGCAGGGGCTACAGGAGGTTTGCTATGGGCCCCGCCTCCCAATCAGAGTGGGAGAGGCTAATCAGGGGCGGTGCTGACTGGGGGGGCCATGGGCTCTTGGGTCGCTGGACCCACCCCCTAATCCAGCTAGTTAGCTGGCCGCAGTGGGTATGATAGCGACTGGTTATTCACATCATTACAGCATATGGTCACTGGCTTTTATATATATAGATAATGCATTCAAAATTACCATTTAAACTGTGCATTTCTATAAAGTGTTACTTTCTTTTATTTTTCCTCATCTTCCACATTTTTCTTTCTTACCATTACCTCTTAACCAACCTTGAATTGGAAGGCATATTTACCAGTCAATATTCCTATAAGTGAATAAATAACTTTTTTTGTAGAACTGTAGGTAGTTTATAAAATGCTGCATGTATATGAGCCCAAATCAAATGAAGGTTTTAAAATAACTTAAACTGACTGTTTGCACCTAAGTCAATTAAAGTGAGCAGGTGAGTTCCTCCCCCTCCCCCCCGCCCCCGCCACTTTCATTTTCTTTGTCTTTTGGTACATTAGCTTCATGAATTCCGCTGGGTACTCATAAAATAAGCCCAAGATCATATTTTAACCCTAAAATTGATTTGGCAGAGAGAAAACTTTTATTTTAGAACCTTGGCCCCAACCTTGTCATAAATATTGGTTTAACAACAAACCTCAAATCTATTGAGGCAGTGGTTTTCAACCATCAACCTCTTCTGAGAAGACTTGGGGGTTTTATAGTATATCTATCCTGCAGCTATGAGGAGGGAGCAGTACCTTCAGGACTCTGAGGCCATCCCCCTGATTTCACCAAAACAGCTTTGCTTGTTTTAGTTATATTTTCATGTGAAATTGTGTTTGAAGAAACAGTTTTTCTGCTAACAAATTGTTTTTTTTTTTTTAATCAAAATTATAAACGGGAGTTTAAGATTCTAAATGAGTTTACTGGTACTCAGTTTTAGAAACTACATCATATACTGGTATTACATGATTAGAAGGTCATTGGGTGTGTTGTCCCAGGTATGGTGGTTAAACGGTGAATTATTTTTACCTGAAAGCCTTATTTTTACCTGAAAGCCTTTTGTTGTGTGTGTGTGTGTGTGTGTGTGTGTTTTGTTACTGCCTATGACAGAGCCACTAAATCTTGTCACTGATTCAACTCAAGTTGAAAAGCACTTATGCCCACACTGTAATATGTTTTCTTTCTCACTTGATTTATAAACCTGGCCTTTATATTTTGAAAGCCAAGGATGTGGATATAGACTTGAGACATAAATTATGAGGTTGCTTATTATTCTCTTCCTTCTCTGAAGAGACAGATCAAGCGAGGGTTAGAAGAGTTGTGTGCATAAAAATGTAAAGGAAGAAGCCTCAATGGAAAAGTTCAATATACAGCTTTAGAGATTCAGTCCATTAATTTCTACTGGTCTATTCTTTGAAAGGTCTTGTGCAGCTGGACCTTCCTTTTTATCCCCACAGTTTCTCTCCTCTTTTAATTCATGCCATTCTGCCCTGGACTGCACTGGTTCGTCATCCTTGGTGTTTCAGCTCAGCCAGGGACACATAGTGTTCAGTCTCTGATGGAAAAGAAAAGTCCATTCCCAGAGCCAGAGGAAAGCTGGCTTATATAAACAGAAGTCCCAGGCCCTTGTCCCTGATTGGTCTGTCCTCATGCAAATGAGGACTCCAAATTCTTGCAGTTTGATTGGTCCAAAATACACTGTCCTGATTGGTCAGAGTAGAGCTGTTTGGGTTGGTTGGAGCTGCACAGCTCTCATTGGATGGAGAAAGTTCAGTCACAATGGTTAAAACAGATTTCTAGGAACTCCTTCACAAGAGCTGGTTCAGAGAGCAGAAATGGTGCAGGCAGGCATTTCAGTGTTGTGCAGGCTTCTCTCTGAATTGCCATTTGCAAGAGAGGCCCCCATGTATAAAAGACTGATGGGTTTGTTTGATTTTTTTCCCCTAAATTTGAGCCCTACTTAGTAGTACCTTCTTTTTCAGGGTCCACAATAGACTGTTCTGCACTGAAAAATAAGACCCAGGTGTTTCCATAGAATCACAACCACTGACAACAATAAAACAACTATAATTTTTATGAGTGCTTATTATGATCTGGAAATCTGATAAGCATCATGTCTTTAATCCTCACTATCACTACAAGTTCATCATTGTTATTGCATTTGGCACTTGAGGAAATAAAGGTATATAGATATAAAATAGTTTTCCTTGGATACTCCAGATAATATTTGGCAGAGCCAAGATTAAAACCTATTTCTGTCTGACAAAAACAAAATGAAGCAAAACAAAACAAAAACCCTTTTCTGTTTATATACGGCACAATATTTCTTTGGTATCCACTGGAGCAGCCAGGGTAATTCTACTAAAAAGGAAAATTTAAAGTGAGTTTTTCAAATCCAGCCTTAGAGAGAGACTTAGGAGCCACAACCAAACAACAGAGTTAAGTATCTCTAGGGCTTTCTTAAAATTTTAAATTCCTAAAACAAACAAACAAAACACATAAGAAAAAAGCAACAACTCTTAGGCAGGGGATTTGTATTGGAGCTAGGTCAGAGGTCCTGGCTAGTTTCATGTTGTGCTTTGACATGGAATTATCTTGGATTAAGGAAATATAAAGCTCTGTGAGCAAGGATGGGTGAGGATAGGGTGGTCTTCGGAGAAACCTATGAAGTATTGGCTTTAGCTTTTTCCTTACTAGAAGCAGAGTAAGTATGCTATCATGTGATGCTTCTCTTAGCTAAGACATCTAGTGAGGCCAAAAGGACAGTTTTCACGAAATAGAGAGCAGAATTGTTCAGAAATCCTTTCTTAATGTCTTTGGAAATGAAGGCCTATATATAGAAGAGAATGTTCACTACAGAGTCATATCTAAAGTTTTCTAACTGAAGAGTAAGGCTTTTTAAAGCTGTTTGGTTCGCAAAGATAATTTTCTTCCTTGTTTAGAACACTGAAAAAAGATGTCTTTGGTAATGATTATTTTGTTGTTGATTTCTTAAAAATAAATTTTCTGAAGTCTCTTTTTCCTGTTTATTATAGGCTTCTATTTTTTGACATTTAAAAAAAAGATATTTTTATTGATTTCAGAGAGGAAGGGAGAGGGAGAGAGAGATAGAAACAGCAATGATAAGAAAGAATCATTGATCTGCTGCTTCCTGCACACCCCCTCCTGGGGATTGAGCCTGCAATCCGGGCATGTGCCCTCTACTGGAATCAAACCTGGGACCCTTCAGTCTGCAGGCTGATGCTCTATACACCTAGCCAAACCAGCTAGGGCAGGCTTCTATTTTTGTAAACAATAGTAAGTTAGGTGTTATGAATACATATCACATTACAAATAATATCCAATAGTTTTTGGAAAAAGTCAAGGGTTCCATTAGTAATCATAGAGGTGGAAAAGTCATTGAAATCTCCTTCTAGTCTCCTGCTTACAATTTCTTTCCTCCTTTCTAAGCCATTAATTTAGACCAATGAGTAAGGTGGCGATACTTGGAACTAGGATTCATTAATATTCTAGTAGGCAGTTTTCCTATCTCTTTGGAACAGACATTTTCTGGCTCTACCCTACTTATTGTATCAAGTTGTTGACTGAGAAAACAAGAACTTAGAGAGATATTAAACAACATTTAAAACACACACGCAAAAAAAGGAGGTTTGGAGAAACATGAATAGAATCTTCCAAAAGAAAAAAAAAAGAATAAACATAAGCTAAGTAAACTATTTCCCTTAAGAATGTTATTTATTTAATACTTGGGCCAGATCATTAATGGGAAGGTATAATATCCATTAAATAGTTTTGAACTAAAATTAAAAATATCTGGTTACATTTTGTATTTACCATAGATTAAAATCCCTGTGTGAGCTATATCTCCTGTATTTTTCCACTAATATGTGTGTACCAAATGTCAAAGTAAAAGAGGTTAATTCAAAAAAAATATGGAGAGGAATATAGTGTTTGGGTAGTCTTAAAAAACAAATGTTAAATACAGAGAATTTCATGGGAATTAAAATTGTTCAGATGAAATGCTTTTTAAATTTTCATGTGGTTGTTGATAAATTTTTGTAGAGGAGAAGTACATTCTGGATTTAATCAAGTCCTAACCATAGCAATTAGAGCTTTGTAGGACACAGCAGGTTTTGTCTATGCTTATTAAATAGATAATGTTGGTAAAGCACTCTAAAGATGAACAGTGTTATATAAAAATGAGTCTTGTTGCTGGGGTCATTAAGCATGAATTCATGTGTACATACTTATGTAACTAATCAATCTTAATTTCAAAGGGCTAAATTTTCCCACTATATTGTTCCCTTGTGTTGTTGAAACACTTACTGACTTTTGAGTTATGATTTTTTAAGAACTACACAAATATGTGTACATATAGTGTAACTCTATTATTGGACCATTATTGAACTCTAGTCTAGAAGATTACATATATTCTTTGAAATAAAATAGAATGCAATATTTTGATAATTTCTACTTTAAAATTTATTTTGACTATTATATATTTTAATTGTCCTCTCTCCTCTTATTCTATACATTTTACTTATTTTGAAAAGTTAAGTAGTGCGAGGAGAGTAATATCTCTTAATTATCTACTTCAGTAAGGAACAGCTAGATACCTAACTGTGGTTAGAGAATTTTATATTACTCTGAATACAGGCTTCTATGTGTGTGTGTGTGTGTGTGTGTGTGTGTGTATGTGTGAACAACACACACAATGGTAAGTATCTTTGTATGTAAGTACATTGGGGGATATTTAAATGTTTTGAAAGTAAAATTTCTTATCTCCTTCATTTAAAAGTTTTTCATTGAAAATGTTCACATCAGTTGCTAGGGAAATTTTTGGTTGATATGAAGCAAATCTTCAACTGGATAATGAACTTTATTTCCAATAAGATAATTTGCTTTTATTATTTATTTTATTTGTTTAATAATGATTTTACTTGGATACTGATGAATGTCTGTATTAATAACATTTTATGTAATAACTAGAGGCCTGGTGCACAAAAATTTGTGCACTCAGTGGGGGAGGGTCCCTCAGCCTGGCCTGTGCCCTCTCACAGTCTGGTAACCCTCAGGGGATGTCTACCTGCTGGCTTAGGCCCACTCCCCGGGCAATCAGGCCTAAGCTGGCAGTCAGACATTCCTCTGTCAGCCTGGGAGCCCTCAGGGGATGTCCACTTGCCAGAGGGGAGCAGGCCTAAGCTGCGGTCGGACATCCTTAGTGCTGCTGAGGAGGCAGGAGAGGCTCCCACCACCACTGTTGTACTGGTAGTCATCAGCCTGGCTTGTGGCTGAGCAGAGTTCCCCCTGTGGGAGTGCACTGACCACCAGGGGCAGCTCCTGCATTGAGCGTCTGCCCTCTGGTGGTCAGTGTGTGTCATAGTGACCAGTTATTCCCAGTAGTTCTGCTGTTAGGGTCAATTTGCATATTACTTTTTTATTATATAGGATATTCTCTCTAACTGAAAAAAATGATTTCTTCTGTTGGAAGAATAAAATACATAAACCTAGATATTTTTATTGTTGAAAGTTTTACATATGTCTTCTTTTTCCCCAATTGATCCACCTCCTCTCTCCCCCCCTACAGCCATTTCTACCTCAGGCAAGCCTCCACCGCCCCAGTGTCTGTGTCCATTGGTTATGCTAATATGCAAGCATACAAGTCCTTTGGTTGGTTTCTATCCCCCCCATTTGTCTCTGGATCTATTCTTGTTCATCAAATTATAGTGACCATTATATTCTACATATGAGTGAGATCATGTGATATTTATCTTTCTCCAACTGGCTTATTTCACTTAGCATGATGCTCTCCAGTTCCATCCATAAAGATAGATGTTTGAAAAAAGAAGAGAAACAGCTATCAAATATTTTAAAGTCTGCTCATAATTATTTAGTCATTACCTATTATTACCTATGTATTTTCCTCCCACTCCCTCCTACCTCCTTTCCCCTCCCTTCGTCCTCCCCCACTTCTCTTCCTCTCTGTATCTCTTTCCGTATCTTTCTTCTATTTCTTTTGTTTCTCTGGTGGGACCCTGACTGATGCAAGGCACTCATACTATTCCATTGTAATTATCAGCATTCATAATTGGCTTATAAAAATGATTCATCAAACCTCATAGTTTTTAAAGTATGTAGGTACATTAACCATGTATCTTCAATGCTAGAGGCCTTGCTGACCCTGGGAGGTCTGCCTTTCCCAGGTCTAGCCAATTCCTAGAAATAGTAAATGACTTGCCTGCCAAACCATTCAATCAAGAGATCATACCCATAATCATCTTAAGTGCTAACACTCAGGGCCACCATTCTCCTGCCCTGCTCACT
>PVJC01034598.1:0-18239 GCA_004026665.1 Murina feae | reverse complement strand
CTCTAAAAGCACCCAAATTACAGTCTTGCTCATAGGTCATAACACAAGACATAATTCACTTTATCTTTGGCTAAAGCTTCATACATAATTCCCCAAACAGATAAGCTACTAATTATATTGTCCTTGGAAGAAAGATTACATGCAAATAGATTAAGTCTAAAATACAGGGGTATTTTATCTTCATAAACAGTGAAGCACAATTAAATTTATGAGGTGTCATTACCGAGCTGAATGGTAATTAAACATTTCTTTATTCAATATGAGATGTCCAGATCTCTAACTATAATAGTATCACCATGTGGAAGGGTAGGCTGGGTTTGGATTACCAAGTGAAATATTAGCCCAAGTAAAATTCAAACATACTTGGGGAATATTTTTTACTGATGGTTACTATCATCCAATAAAACAAGAACAAATATAAAAACCTGTCATCACCCCCATTTTGCAGAAGACTGAAGCTCTCAGTGTGCCCAAAGTCACAGTGACAAAGTGTAGAGGTTAAACACAAAAATCACTCATGAACTAACTAATTGCACACCTTCATTCAATTGTCATTAACTTACATACAGAGCTACAAAAAAAGCACAAGCCTTCTTAAGAATGAAAAGCTTCTATGAATTTTCAATAAAGTTCAAAATCTAGCTTAACCTGGAACACACTTATACTAGGTGTTGTGAGAAGTGCCAAAAAGTGCACAATGTTGCCCCTTTTCTAAGGATAATTACATATATTTTGAGTTTTCACGTGTATCGATCTCATTTAACTATCACAAGCCACCTGGGAGAAAAGATTGTGGTCATTCTCATTTTAAGGATTTGTTTTTATTTCAGAAGAGAATGAACACACTGAGTATGGATGATTTTTAAATAATAGGTAGAGTCACTTGCCTGGGCTCAGTCCCCCAGTGTGGGGCGTGCAGGAGGCAGCTGATCAATGATTCTCTCTCATCACTGATGTTTCTCTCTCTCTCTCTCTCTCTCTCTCTCTCTCTCTCTCTCTCTCTCTCTCTCTATCTCTCTATCTCTCTATCTCTCTATCTCTCTATCTCTATCTCTATCTCTATCTCTATCTCTATCTCTCTCCCCCTCTCCTTTCCTCTCTGAAATCAATTTTTTTAAAGATACTTTTTTAAGTGAGGGTGGGGACACAGGAGGGATTAGGGAGGTTGGATGAGCAGGGAGGGCCAGGCTAAGGCCACGTAGATTTCGTAAGGTTACCCAAGCGTCAACTACAGAAGGCCCACCTTGTACATGCAGGGAGGCTACCAAGCGGAGCTCATGCTACATGTCCCAGAAGCTCATTTTCCTTCTTTCCCTCACCCTAAAACCCATTTACCCAGAATGTGAGATAAATATCAGTCAAGCCATCAAACATTTCCTGGATGGGCAAGTTGTCGCAGTTAATGCTGTTTGTGAAAAACCTCAGCTGGAGAGCATGTTATTAACATCTGTCACGACTTATCAGCTCAGCCTATGCAGACGTGTATTGCACTTTTGTATTCAGAAGGAAGGAAGCAGTCCCTTTTCTCCCAGCCTCCCTTTCTTCTGTGGCATACAGGTGCTGCCATCATGTGGCCGCAGAGAGCACAGCCACTCAAGATCGTGGCCTATCTAGGGAGACGCCCATGCTGGACAGATTCCACAAAAATATCTCCAGATTAGAAAGACAGAAATTTAGTAGAATAAGAAATGTAAAGGCAATTCTCGAATTAAACAAACACCTATGCAAGCAGTTCTTAGTTTAATATATTAGCTTATACGGTGGCTATTTAGAACTCAAGAGACTTGAGTTTTGAAAACTCTTCAAAAGAACCTGTAGGTGGTGATGGGCTTTCGTAGCTACTCTACCAACACCTACGTGACCCATACAGACTGGGCATATAGCACTATTCCCACCCTGCCTCGTGGCCATGGTAACAAGTCCACTAGCAAAACGTGCATGGGCTTCCAGCTCAGGGTGGCATGCTGCCTCGCCCTGGAACGAAACTGGTTCCCACTCCTCAATCTGAACAAGTAGCTAATAGACGTGTCTAACAGAAGTGTCAGTGACACAGATGCAGAAGTGGCCCCTGGGCCGTCAGCACCCTGGGCCCCCAATGAGGCAGATTTCTAGACACTCTCCAACTCTACCTTTGCTAAGGAGAAGGAAGAGGGCTCCTGAGATACTCTACTGTCATTTGTCAAACTTTTTTAAGCACCTCCCAAGTCCCTGACCCTGAGTGCTGAAAACAGAGAACCCTGGAATATGATCCTTTCCCTACAGGAAGTCACAGGTCAGGGGAAGAAATACACACAAACGCCTAAGCTCACAGGAGAATGTGGTAAGTGCCCTGCGAGAGACGAGGACAGTGTTGTTGAGGGAAGGCTGTGCGCTGAGCCCTTTGGTTCCTAGGCTTTTATATAGTCTGTACGTGCCAGGTGCAATATTAACTGCTCACAAACATTAACCCGTTAGTTGTCATGGCAGATAGATGCTATGTTGCTCCATTGTTACGGTCTGCAGCAATGAGCTGATGGGAACACGCCAGCCACAACCACTCTGTGACTTAGAGCCCCAGAGGTTCCTTCACTTCCCACTGTGATGTGCTGCATCTCGATGCCACAGCAGCAGAGATGCACATAGCTGAGACCAGGGGGTGCAGGTGGCTTCCCAGGTGGATTCTGAAGCTGAGTATGAAGTATGAGTTGGAGACATGTATTCTGGGTAGAAGGAAGAGAAAGTGCCAAGACACAAAGCCATTAAGTACCCGATAGAGTTAGGAATTACAGGCGACTCACCAGGACGATAGAGGAGACGCAGGGTGAGTAATAGGAATGGTGCTAAGTCCCAGCAGGAGTTAGTGCAAAGTTATTGGATTTGAAGATGGTTTGATAGGAGGTCAGATCATTAGGCAGTCAAATTAGGAGGTTATCACAATAACCAAGGAAATGAATCGCAACTAAGGTACTCACCCTTGGGATAGAGAAGAAAAACTGCATTGGACATATATTCATTTGTACAGACGACTGTGCTCAGTGTTCATTGATCCAGGGCATCCCACCCTCTGTAGGGTAAAGCTCAAACCCTTTAGGCTAACAAACGAGACCCTGCTCTATCAGACAGAGCTTGTCTTTCGGCAGGTGCTTCCCCAGGTGGGCAGGTGGCCCCATGCACAGCCTGCTCACCGTCCCCTCACAGGCTGTGTGCATGGCTCCTCTGTGCCTGTGAAAAGACTGTTACTTGTGCCTCTCAAATGCCTTCTTCTTTGGCAAACCTACTCATCATTCAAAACCCATCTCAGATGTCAACTCTTTGACTTAGACATTGGTAGAGCATCTTTCCGTCGACATCCTCTTCGTATGAGATGCTCGGGTGATACACAAGAAGAGTTGGGGTGGTCCCCCAACGTGGCTTCCACTCCTGGACCCCTCCTCCTGTCGACTCGCTCCATTTCACATCCATATCCTACACTAGAGCAGGTATGCGTCACCTGAGAGCACAGGCCCAGATTCAGTGGTTCCGGGGTGGGGCCTGAAATTTTGTGCCTCTAACAAGACCCCAGGTGATGCTGGTCCTGCAGGTCTGCAGACTGCATTTGTACATTTTCTCAGTGTCGTCTGATGAAAAAGCAATAAAGGCAATTATTTTTGTTTTTCTGCACTGAGCTCTTTATTAAGGTAGAATTTATACACAGTGAATGCACAGAATTAAGTTCAATTCAATGAGTTTTGGCAAATGTATACACCCCTGTGACCTACACCTCAGCCAAGAACATTCACAGCATTTCCAGAAAGTCTACTTGCTCCCCTTTCCCCTGAATCCTCCAAGTGAAGATGGTTCTATAGGGACCCAGTGTGATTCCGGAGGCCTCATCGCAGGATCAATTCAAAGAGAATAAGGGGAAATGTAACATCTTTCAGGCAATCCTACATAAAGAATATAAACTTCTGATCTGACAATGGTTAGAGCTATTATCGTATAATAATTCATTTATTTTTTATTGATATGGTTTTTATTGAGTTTTAGAGAGAGAGGAATAGAGAGGTAGAAACATCAATGAGAAAGAAACATCATCCATAGGCTGCCTCCTGCCTGCCCCCGACTGGGGATCAAGCCCACAATCCAGGTTTGTGCCCTGACTGGGAATCGAACCAGTGACCTCTTGGTTCCCCGGTTGACACTCCACCACCGAGCCACACCAAACAGGCTATTTGTTCATATTATATATATTTATCCATGTCTGGCCCTGTGCTTTGCATGGGATAGCAAGGTGAACGAACATGTTGGCCCTGTGCTCCGGGAGTTAGCGCACAGCTAGCAGGAGAAACTGACAGGGAACCTGCAGCCTCCTGAGAGAGCGAATTCTGGGATGTAGGGCATTCTTGGCTGAGGCGAGGAAGACTGGGGAGTCACTCGTGAATCTCATATTTTACACTTCTCACTCTTGCGCAACACTTCACAAAATGTCCCTTACAGTTCTCCTCTTATTTTCGCATCAGCCCTGTGACAAGGCAGGTACGGCTACCATCATGCACCACTGAATACAGAAATGCATCATTCGGCGATTGCATGGTTATGTGAACACCATAGAGTGCACGTACACAAACCTAGATGGTACGGCCTATTGCTCCTAGACCACAAGCCTGTACAGTATGTCACTGTACAAAACATGAGATTAAATTTAACTTAAGAGAAAAGGATGCAACTATGAGATGCAGTGAACACAGAATGTGTGAGGCTGCTCCTGGGGTAGCATGGCTTATGGTTTTACACCAAACTTTTTTTTTAAAGTAGAAAGAGTACACCCCAAAATAATGATGAAAAGTATCCTATATAATAAAGAGGTAATATGCAAATTGGCCCTCACTCCATTACAAGATGGCTGCACCCACAGCAGAGGCAGGGTTCCAGTAACGAGCCATAATGAGCAATCAGCAGGGACCTGAGGCTGCGTGGCACTGGGCTGGGGCAGGGGACCTGAGGCTGTGCCCCTCACCCAATGGGGCTTGATGGGAGACCTCAGGCCACGCCTCCCCTGCCTGGCGGAACTTGAAGGGGGACCTCAGGTTGCACCTCCTACCCCAGGCTGGGGGACCTGAGGCTGCACCCCCCACCCTGGTGCCCAGTTGGGGAACCTCAGGCCATGCCCCCCGCCCAAGTACTGGGCCAGGGGACCTCAGGCTGCAACATCCACATGGCAATGCTTTATACGACTAGCAGCTCAGGTTTGTTTGCACCAGCAGGAGTAACATAGTGTGTACTGTGACATTACCACGGCTACCACGTCGCTAGGTGATAGGAATTTTTCAGCTCCATTATAATCTTATAGACCACCGTCATGTATGCAGTCGGTTGTTGACCAAAATGTCATTATGTGGCACATGACTGTGTTCCCCTTGTATAGCTCAGAACACCGAGGCCGGGAGAGGTTGTCTCAAGGTCAAGCACTCAGTTGTGGAGTAAGGCCTTCAGCTCCCTGAAAGTGCCTGTGCATGTTGAGGCCAGCTGGGTGGCAGGCCTCACAGGGGTGCTCTCCCAGAGCCCTGGCAATGACCCCTGCATGGGCATCAGGCCTGGCCAATAGGAGCAGACCCCTGTGCCTTTATGATCCCCTGCCTCCTGGGAGGTGGACCTCGGCGGCACTGTCCCTTCTGATGAGTGTCTTTCCTGCATCCCCTGTGTGAGGGTCTCCACCGGAGGCTGTTCTAATTGCCGCCCACCCTCCCTGTGTTGCAGCATCTTGCCTCCCGCTCCTGCACCATGAAAACCCTGCTTTGTGACCTCCTGCTGCTCAGCCTCTTCTCCAGCGTGTCCAGCAGCTGTCGGCAGGACTGTCTGACCTGCAGAGAGAAGCTCCGCCCAGCTCTCGACAGCTTCGACCTCGAGGTAGGCAGTCTCCTCCTCCCCAGCTCCTCCAGAGCAGACCCTGAAGGAGAAACTGAGGCTTTGCCCCGGGGTCACATGACTTGCCCTGTGTCATGTGGTTGTCGGGGAACAGAAACAGATGTGAGCATCTTCCCAGGGCAAATCCAAATGTATAAATCTGTAACGTATTTATGTTCACTTTACCACATTCAAGGCCTGCCCACACTGCGATTTTGTTCCATCATTAAAATAGTGCATGCTCTCCCTGACCGGTTTGGCTCAGTGGATAGAGCGTTGACCTGCAAACTGAAGGGTCCCAGGTTCAATTCCGGTCAAGGGCATGTACCTTGGTTGCAGGCACATCCCCAGTTGGGAGTGTATAGAAGGCAGCTAATGGATGTTTCTCTCTCATCGATGTTTCTAACTCTCTATCCTTCTCCTTTCCTCTCTGTAAAAAATCAATAAAATATATATTTTTTAAAAAATAGTACATGCTCATGTTAGAAAGTTTGGCAAATTAGAGAAGGTTTAAAAAAGAGAATTGAAATCACATTTAATCCCACCAGAGAAAGAATCCTAGTGTTTTCTCTTGCTATATTATGCCAGCATAATTTCCCCAAGTTACTAAACATTAAGTTATTTCTCTCTGTGAATACAGTATAACTTGTTTAAGCATCTCCTCCCACCGAGTTGAACATGTTTGCTGACCTCCATTGTTAATATAACAGATAATCCTACAAATAATCACCTAAAATGCTCTATTTTAAAATTTGCATTTGAAGTGCAAATCTGACATTAAATTTCTTTTTATTAAATAAGCTGCTTTCTCCACTGCCTTTTTTATTGTTGTTGTTAATCCTTATTCAAGGATATTTTTTCAATTGATTTCTAGAGAGAGTGGAGGGTGGTGGAGGGGGAGGAAGAGAGAGAGAGAGAAACAGTAATGTGAGAGAGACACATTGATTGACTGCCCCTCACATGAACCCCAACCAGTGCTGGGGATGAGCCTGCAACCCAGGTATGGCCTTGGCTAGGAATAGAACCCATAGCTCGTCAGTGTGCTGGCCGACGCTCTAACCACTGAACAATATGGACCAAGGCTCCACCACTTGTGTTTTTATCTAGATGGTTACTCCTCTCCTATTAAAGCCAATGTAATGCCATCATCTTTTTTTCTTTGTAGTTCAATAAACTCCTTTCAAAAGATGCCATATTTTAAAACTCCTCAACCTTTAAAACAACCAAAAGTAACTATGTCCTTCAAGGCGAGTGTGCAAACATAGAAACCAAGGCTCCAGCGGTGAGCAGACACAGCCCGGCAGGCCTAAATGCCAAGCCCTCCCCACCCTGTGGTTTTCAAGTCTGTTTTCTGAGCAGTAATAACTACTCTATCACGAAAAGTATCCCCAGATAACTCTTTCAAAGTGTATCCTCTCATTCATCCGTCATGGTTTTTCTGAGTAGGACAAGGGATCCACAGGTGAGCAGATGGATGGGCCTCCCAACCAGTGGGAGAAGAACCCACAGTGCCTCCGAGAGCGAGTGATTACCTGTGCTGGGGAAACACAGAGCGGAGGACCCCAACTTAGTCTAGAGTGGCAGAGAAGGCTTTTGGAGGAACGGAATCTCTAAGGAGACCTAATGATGAGTGGGAATGAGCCCAGCCAGCATGGCTCAGTGGTTGAGTGTCAACCTATGCACCAAAAGGTCATGGTTTGATTCCCGGTCAGGACACATGCCGTGGTTGTGGGCTCAATCCCCAGTGTGGGGCATGTAGGAGGCATGATCAATGATTCTCTCTCATCATTGATGTTGCTCTCCCTCTCCCTTCCTCTCTGAAATCAATAAAAATATTTTTTTTAAAAAGATGAGTGGGAGTGAAGAGGCAGGGAGTGGGCCCCAAATAGTAAAGAGAGGCATGGGGGCAAGTGGAGAGGGTGGAGGAGGGGGGCATTTGCAAATGCCCATACAAGGGAGGGGCATGACATTTAAGGAACTGAGAAAAGCTGAGTTTGCCTGGAGCACAGAAGGCCCTCATGTCTTTTCTGTGCAGCCCAGAGGTTTAAAAGTTCATCCAAAATGTCTTTCTCTGGTCCTCCCCAGCACCCTCCCCAGCATCCTCCCCAGCCCCCTCCCCAGCCCCCTCCCCAGCGGCCCTCCCCAGTGGCCCTCCCCAGCCCCCTCCCCAGAGCCCTAAAAAAAAAATAAAGAACAACATGTCTTTCCCTTGGTCTTAGTAAACAGAGTAGACAAATGCGGGTAAACCAGTGAAGGAGTTGATGAAGCAATAATCTCATAATTGCCACACTGCTAAGGTTCTCTGCTTACAGCCTACACTAGACCTCAGGTTATGCACAATTCCTGAATCACTAGCTTTAAGTGTAACCCTTTATTCCCCACTCAAAAAAGCACTAGGACTCAAAAGACATTTATACAACCATATCCACAGCAGCGTTATTTGCAATCTCCAAAAGGTGGAAACCACCCAAGTATCCATCAAGAATGAACAGATCGACAAAATGTGTATGCACGTACAATGGAATATTACTCAGCCTTAAAAAAGACCTTCTGACACGTGTAACAACATGGATGAAACTTGAAGACCTTATGCTAAGTTTCAGAGCATGCTGAGAAAAGAGCCAGACACAAAACACCAAAGGACAGCTCAACCCAAGACCATGGGGTCCAAGGGGGTGGGAAGGCACATCAGTGTTTCACAAGCAGGTATGACATTTTTTATAAGGAGATCATGTAATTTGTGAATGATATTCACAGGACTAAAGGACAAATAAAAAAAATATTTAGAATTTTTTTAAAAGGACAAACACTGTATGATTCTAGTAGTCAGTGGTCGAATTCATGGAAATGAAAGGTAGAAAGGTGATTGCTGGGGCCTGGAGGAATGGGAAGTAAGGGTTTAATAGACATGGAGTTTCACGTTGGGAAGATAGAAAAGTCCTAGAGATGGATGGTGGTGACAACGGCACAACACTGAGAGTGTACTTAATACCACCGAGAGTCCAGTTAAAAATGGTTAAAATGGTAAAGTTGGTGTTACGTGTATTTTATAATAAAAGAAAGTATTTGGAATTTAACTATAAGGATAACCCTGAGTCTGCTCTAATCTATTTTTTAAATTTACCTTTGTTGTTGAAAGTATTACAGATGTCCTCTTTTTTCCCCATTGACCTCCTCCATCTTGCCTCCTCCCCTCCCAGGTCTTCACCACACTATTATCTCTGTCCATGAGCTATGCATATCCTATATAATAAAATCCTAACATGCAAATGGACTGAACGGCAGAACAACCGGTTGCTATGACATGTACTGACCACTAGGGGGAAGATGCTCAATGCAGGAGCTGCCCCCTGGTGGTCAGTGCACTCCCATAGAGGGAGCACCACTTAGCCAGAGCCAGGCTCATGTTGGCAAGGGCCTAAGCCGGCAGTCAGACATCCTCCTGAGGGGTCCTGGACTGCAAGAGGTCTCAGGCTGGGCTTAGGGACCCCCTCTCCCCACCTCCCATCTAGAGCACAAATGTCATGCACTCGGCCTCCAGTATGCATATAAATTCCCCAGTTACTCTCCCCTCACCCCACCCACCCACCCCTGCCTTCCCTCTGAGATTTATCAGTCTGTTCCACATTTCTATGTTTCTGGATCCATTCTGTTCAGTTCATCGGTTTATTTTGTTCATCAGATTCCACATACCAGTGACATCATGTGATACTTGACTTTCTCTGACTGGCTTATTTCGCTTAGCACAATATTCTCCAGGTCCCTCCAGGTTGTCTCAAAGAGTAAAGGATCGTTCTTTTTTACAGCTACATAGCATTCCATCATATAAATGTACCACAGCTTTTTTTTTATCTAATGTCTTTTTTACAAGGAAAATCATTACAGATTACATGATCTCCTTGTAAAAAAAATGTCACATCTGATTGTGAAACACTGGTGTGTCTTCCACCCCCTTGGACACCATGACCTTGGGTTGACCTATACGAGAAAACAGTGGCCAGCAAGTACACATTCTCTCGTCTCCTTACCACCAGCCTTCATTCTCCACACCTGCCTCCCATCTGTGCTCCTTCACTTCCGCCTTCTGCCTTCCATTGTACCACTGATTTCCCTACTGAACGTTCCTTTTTAACCCTCTCCCACCTGCTCTTTCCTTTCCTTCGCTGTCATTGTTCTAAAAGATTGCAACTTTGTCCCCCCTTGCCTCTATGTCACTCTCTGCTGCTCTCAGGGTCAGCAGCAGCTTCTAAGCACCGAACCCCAGGCTCACGGACAGGCTCCCCTCTTGGTGAGCTTACCTGGTGCTCTTCCCTGCTTGGGACTCCTTTTCTCTGCCTCCGGCTGGGCTCCTGTTCCTCTCCTCACCCCCTAAGCGTAGTAACTGCCGAGATTTCCTGCTTCTTGCCTCCATGTACTTGCTCCCTCTGATAGGCCATCTCCGCACCCCAATCCAGGCCTCCAGCTCTCCCCAGGCCCCAGGAACTCCCGAAGGTACACCCCACACCTGGTCTCTGCTGGGCTCCAATCACATTCCACACTTCCCGGAAATCCCGCCTCCTTTCCTGGCTGTCCCATGACTCCAGGAACTTGCCCTCCCAATTTGCACATGCTTCTCCTTCCTCTTGTACTTCCAAACCCTAGTTAAGTTTCATCTCTCTTGAGAATGCTTTGCTGCTTCTCCACCTGCTCCCAGTAGAGCCAGCCCCTCCCTCCCCGGTGCTCTGACAGTTCCTTGGGTCCGTCTCTCACCATAAGCTGTGAGCTTCCTCTGCTGATGGTCCTGGCCTTCCCATATGCGGCCCAGGGCTGTGTGGCACAGTCACTTCCTCCAAGCAAGTTAGAACATGGCCAGTTCCAGCCTTACTGTGAGGGGTCAACCCTCTGCGGGGCCTGCTGACCCCCAGAGGAAATGGCTGCCGAGTTGTTTGGTTTCTAGTTTGTATTTATTTTTAACTTTCTTTTTTTTAAAAGTTTTATGAAATGTCTAGAATGTAGGCAACCACATGTGGTTTTCAAATCTGGCAGCTCATGAGTATGTGCACTCTGTGAATAATGGGGTGGAGGGACTCAGATCTTGCAGCAAGGGTCATTTCCCAGCCCCGCCGTCACGGAGCACAATCCGCAGCTATTCCTGGAACCTTCTGGACCCCTGGCTCTGTCAGGAATTCCTTTATTTCTCACTCCAAGCCCATGGTCCAAGTACGGCTGGCTTTCTCTCAGGCTGTCATTTTGGTCAGTAAATGACTCCCATACAAAACACAATGCCATGTCCTGGGTTGTGAATGGCGCTTTGCCATATCAGCTCAAGGAGGAAAAAAAACACTGTATGTTTTAAAGACAAAGAAGAAAGTAACCTAAAGAGCGGTCTGGGGAAACCTACTTAAAACTTCCTAAAAGTCTAACAACAAAAGAAACTGCCTTCTCTTAGTGCTTTCTATCTTCGTTACGTGAAAGCCCTTAGTAGTTGATTTGTAGTCGTGTTATCAGGCAGGGGACCTGGCCCTGAGCGCGTCTGCCTAGCATGTGGGTTCTTGACTTCCTGAAGGAAAAATTTCACAACAGGAGTCCAGGTGACTTTCAGAGGACGTTTGATAAAGCTGGGGACAGCGAAACAAGGACAGGCAGGGGAAACGACCATAGGCTGGTCTGCTTTGTCCCACTCACAAGTCAGAGAAAAGGGCGCCTTAGGGACAGGTTCAGAGGGTTTGCCTGGGATGAGCTGCCGCTGCCCATTGCTGCCTTGGTTGCAAGCCTCATGGGGTCCCTTAGCGTTTAGGAGATGCACGCCTGTGGGAAAGAAGATCGTGAGAGGCGTGGGCTTGCTCCTGGGAGGGAAGAGTTCGAGCTGGACCTGTGTTTTGAGGGTTTTTAAAGGCTGAGTGTTAAGGGGAAGTTTTAGGGGAGGGTCTCGATAAAATAAAATACTCATCAGCTTTATGCTGGTGTACCAAAACGAGGTTTATGCTCTTCATCTGTCCTTGGGTGTGGTTGGCAAATGGCTCTAATTGGATTTTAGTTACCTGTCTTCCCTGAGTAGGTGATTTAACCTATGTAGCCTCCGATTGGGGAGAAGTGCAAACCATTTACTCTTGCCCTCGGTTTAGGGAAGACAGCATTGACGAGGTGACTGCAAATTGTTTTTAACTGTTTCCCCGATTCGCTTACGCTGGCTTACCAGGAGCCTCTAATATGCTTGTCTTTCGCACAGTTCATTGCTGGCTCCTGGAGTCAGCCCTCAGGTATTCCAGCAGAACCTCCTAAAGCAAACAGCCCCCGGATGTCTCTTGGTCAGAAGTGGTTTGATTCTTTAATGACGAGAATCTGACAGCCTGAAGGAGCTGCTTTCTTTCCTTCCTGTGGGCTCGTGTGCCTGTTCCCTAGTCTGTGATTCCAGAGGTCCGAACAGCCCCATGCTTAGTTTCCCCACAAACCCAGCTTTACAGATCAATTTGGCATCAATCTGAGACCTTCCAGATGCTCACCCACACTCTGGCTTAATATAGCCATGCCATCGGTGCAGGCTGGGAAAATGCGTCCAGCTCGCTTAATAGGCTATTAACCCATCTCTGGAAAGAGGCTGGTGGCTCCCTCAGACCAGACGGTTTGGCATTAAGCTCCGATGCCCATCTGGTGCTACAAATGCTGTTGTGAATTTGGATTCCTCACATTTGCCCAAAACCTTCTCCGAAATCACGAGTTCAGATGATTTTGCGAGTCCCTAATTCATCTAACAGTATGACGTGTCTTCGCACAGGGCTATGCATCTGGTTTGATCATAGAGTTTCATTTTCTCTGATTGACACACAATCTCATTACCATCTGGGCCTAGAGACCCCAGGGACTTGCAGAAGATCTAATAGCCTTTAGATTTAACAACATCCACCTGTTCCTGTAAACTGACGGTATAGAATAAAGCAACAAGCGTTTGGGGCTACTATTCTATGAGGACTGGACCAGGTGTCCAAAATTCTACACTCCTCTTGGCTTTCCGCGTGCTGCTACCCATGCTTTCCTGCTCTCCTCTTGACTCTGCAGAGTCTGGTTTCGCAGGCTCGCCACTGAGGACAGTTTAGGCTGAATAATTATTTGTTAGGCGGGTGGGGGGTGGTGGTGCTGTCCTGTGCATTATAGAGAGTTTAACAGCAGCATCCCTGGGCTCTACCCACAGAGAGCAATAGTGTCCCCCCTACCGATCCACTGTGTGACAACCAAAAATATCTCCAGACATTGCCAAATGTTCCTGGGGTGGGAGGAGGGAGGTAAAATCTCCTCCAATGGAGACCCACTGCTGTAGCGTAATAACCCAAGAGCATTATGGCCTGAAAGAACATGTTACAAATTGATTCTACCTGGTTTTCTTCCAAGTGTTTCAGGGGTAAGCTAAGGACAGACCCACGTGAGCCTATCTCTGATGGGTTCTCTGGCCACAGTGTTCCCCGATGGCTTCACCCTCCTCAGAGCAAGGTCCACAGTAGGATTTCTCATAGTCCAGCCTTAGAGTCACCTGGAGTGCTTGCAAAAAATGCTAATTCCTGGCCCTGGCCTTGGCTTGCTGAATCAGAATCTCCAGAGGTACAGGCTAAGAATTTGCATCCAAACCAACTCCAGTAGCTCTTCTTACAGGACACTCAAGCTTGTAGCGACCATTGTTCTAAAGCCCACCCTTCCTACCTACAAAAGTTGCCTGTCCTTCTTTCATGCCCAGTGACATTGTGGGTGTGAACAAAGGGTTTCTCTAGATCTCTCAGCTGAGTGGGCACTGACGGCGAATTACTTCTGCCAGCTTCTCTGAAGAAAAGCTAATGGAAAAGACCTGCTCAAAAAACCACAGCTCACGTGTCTGTTGGTGCCAACATCTGACAGCATGCGGGCTAGCACGCGGCTTGGTGACGAGTACTCCTTGGTCACCTGACCAGTGACAGAGGGTGGGACTCCCACTGGATTCTGTCTCTTTCTCCTCTGCAGTCCAGCAATTTGAAAATGAGCCATTTCCCATTAGCACTTTATCTTTTGATCTCATAGGATCCTAGTCTCCCATTCATCCCCATCGATTCATAGTATTGCAGACACACATAAGTTGTTGAGCCGGAGATGTCCTGAGTGGGACTCCAGACATCTGTGACTTTGTTCCAGTGACACTGTTTTCTCACAGTGTCGTTTTGGACATGTTACTGAATCTTATTGTAACACGTGAGCATGGACTACTTCAGGGGTTTCCAAATCTGGGCAAATGTCAGAATTACCTGAACTTTGTAAAAATAAACTCAAGCCCTGGTTCTATTCTTCGGGGATTGAACTGGCTTTTGAAATTCCGTGGGTTTTTTTTTAAGTTCTGTCGATGATTTAGATTCACAGTCAGTGTGGGATCCATTGAAACAGGTACAGCTGAAGGTTCCTGCTGAGACAGCATTCTCAGCAGCGCTGTGCTGAGAGGGGGGCACTTCCCAGTGTGTCCCCTAGATGACTTCCTTTCTCCTGTTGATTCTCTCCGCTTTTCATGCTCAGGAGGGACTCCATTTTGTATCCCAGGTGTTAGATACCCAAATGCACACAGGCTCTCCCTACAGCACAGCTTACAGCCGGTGAAGAGGCCGCTAGTCTGGAGTCGATGAATGACTGTCCATGGATCGACTTCAGAAGATCTATGAACCTTCTAGAACGGCATGCAAATTTCACATGAGTGTGTACTTTTTAATGTTTTTATTGATTTCACAGAGAAATGGAGAGGGAGAGACAGAAACATCAATGATAAGAGAGAATCATTAATTGGCTGCCCCTTGCATACACACACACACACACACACACACACACCCGCCCCCGCTGGGGATTGAGCCTGCAACCCAGGCATGTGCCCCAGGCATGTGACTATGAATCAAACTGTGACCTCCTGGTTCATAAGTCGACAGTCAACCCACTAAGCCATGCCGGCCAGCATGAGTGTGCCTTTATATGATGAAAGGGTGGGTCCATGGCTTTCATTATAATCTCAAAAGCGTCCATGACCCAAAAAAGATTAGGAACCTGCCCTAATGGGACAGACACGTAATCAGGGAAACAAAGAGTTACGACACAGTGACAAATGCTGTATCAGAAGCTGCAGGAAACGCGGGGGAATTTGAGTTCTGGCTGCGATCAGCTGCAACTCCTGGCCTTTCTTGTCTTTTCTTTAAAAAAAAAATAGTTTGTTTTTTTTTCTTCTTCTTCACGTTTAGTTAAACATGAAGTGGCTTTTTGATTGATTCAGCTCAGGGCGACAAACCTCTAGTGAAACCCTATTATTTGCAGGGTGGAGAAGATTCCTGTAAAGGACTTAAACATGAGTAAGAGATTGTCCCTAACCTGCCATATTCTGCCTTGTAAGGTGTTACAATAATATTAAACATTCAAATTTCCACAAGAGCCATACAAAGTTCTGTGGGAGCACAGAGGTAGGAGATGACCATTCTGGCCAGGGAGCCAGAAGAAGGTGTCATAGGGGACACTGGTGCCTGGATGACCCCAAAGAGGGGTGGAAGGAGATCATTCCATCAAAGGGAACAGATTGAGCAAACGTGTGGTGGAGGCTTGAGTATGTCTGAGGCACTGGGGAAAGCCCCGTATGCCTGAATGGGGCAGAAGAGGTGAGGAGGAATCAAAACTAAGACTGGAAGATGGGCTAGGTAGGACTAGATGGTGAAGGAGCTTGAATGCTCAGCTCAGGAGTTTGAAGTTATGTTTATGGACAAAGACAAAATATTGGACAGTTACGGGCAAGTAGTGATGTGATTTGATCTATTCTTCAGGAAGACTATTCTGCCAAGGATAGAAAATGGATCAGAGCAGGAAAGATCCAAATGGGGAACTCAATGAGGAAGCCACTGCACCCTAAGAGGTCCTTAGGAAGAAGGCGTGGGAAGGAGGGCACACTTACATACTGGTTGGATGGGGCAATGAGGTTTGTGAGAAGGGAGACTCTGAAGCTATGCCTGAGTCAGCTAGGGAATAAGGTGCAGAGAAACACCAATAGACGGAGAGACGGAGCCGTGTCCACAGGAGGGGAGGGTCAGAAGTGGCAAAACCTTGCAGGGGACGTAGGATTGAAGAGGCTTTTAGAACTTAGCCTGAGAGGTGTGTGGTCTAAGTTGCCTGCACATCTCATTCCTCGGTTAGACGTCGGGTTGTAAATCTTACCCACAGAGGCATCTGTGACCCTCTGCTAGCTGAGTGAGTGTTTTTGCTCCCTGGGTAGGGACTATAGGACACACACAGGCCTGCTGGATTGTATCTGATGGTCCCTCTTCCCCATCAGTATTCTGATGCCCTGCCCCTGCCCAGACAGAGCAGTAGCTCTTGGTGCTCTACAAGCCAGGCAAGAGCTCCAAGGTTTGATGAAAGACGGCAGCTTCCTGTGGACCATGATGGCAAGGTCAGGGTCAAGTGGGATTTTCATCCGGCTAAGGCCAGAAACACAGAGAGGAGAATGTGGGGTGATGTCCAACAAAACAGCAAATTAGAAGAAAAGTTGGAGACAGAGGCTTCTAAGAGATCCAGTCAGAGGCAGAAGTGTGGAAGACTAGGGCGAAGGCCAGGACCAGTCAGGAGTCAGGAAAATGTCATGGTTAGGCTGCTGATTCCACGAGAAGCGGGAGAAGCCTGGAGGGGCAGAGCCACCGCAGAAGTTTCCAGGAGCCTGGCGGGTTTACTGGGTTGTATCTGATGATCCCTCTTCCCTACCTGGAACCGGACTGCCCAACCTGCCTGCATCTCGAAGAGCCTTGACCTTCATTTTCTATAAATGAAGCACGGACAGTGATGATGACTAGTGTTGGGGGCGGGGGGCGGTGAAAAATTAATACTGGGATTGATCTTTTCCTGGTGACCTTAATAACCTTGCAGATTTAACTACATGCTTTGGCATCCCCAATTTCTTAAGCCAGTCTGACCTCCAAGACTGATAAAAGAACAAAATAAAAGTCTTCTTTAGGGATGACCCTCGTGGGCTGTGTTTGGCTCCAAAAACCCAACTAAGTCTATAACAGGGTACAGTTCAGTGCATGTGTGCTATGTTAACTTGCCGTGTCACCTGGAATAAGTTAACATCATATCTCTGAGCCCCAAGTTTCTTCATCTGAAAATGATGGAGTTTTCTGTCTCTTTCCAACTTTGAAATTCTATGAATCTAAATAATTACATGCAGAACAGCTGCACAGTACTTAAGAAAGAACTACTTCAGGAGTACTTGCATTGGTACAGGTGTAGACAATAGAGGGGCTTTATCCCTTCATTGCCTTGGACTAATAGATGTCCCCCTGCCCTTCTCCCTTCCTCCCACCTCTGTCTTTGCAGGTGTGCATCCTCGAGTGTGAAGGGAAGGTCTTTCCCAGCCCTCTCTGGACTCCATGCACCAAGATCATTGCCAGGGGCCCCTGGCAGCTCAGCCCTGCTGACCCAGAGCACTTGGCAGCTGCCCTTTACCAGCCAGGAGCTTCCGAAATGCACCTGAAGCGAATGCCTCGTGTCAGGAGCCTTGTTGAAGCGCAGAAAGAGACAGAGCCTGGCATGGATGAGGCTGGAGAGGAGCAGAAGCAGCTGCAGAAGAGGTTTGGGGGCTTCACCGGGGCCCGGAAGTCGGCCCGGAAGTTGGCCAACCAGAAGCGGTTCAGTGAGTTCATGAGGCAGTACCTGGTCCTGAGCCTGCAGTCCAGCCAGCGCCGGCGCATGCTGAACCGGAATGGTAATGTGTAGCCGGAAGGGGAGCCCCTCCCAGCTGCACCGTCCACTTCAACCCATGAGTGAGTTGGGCAGGAATGAGCTGGGGGCAAGAAGAAACCTCATATACCCACCTTAGCACATTAGCCCCCAAACACACACCCCTTGCACCCCAAGGTGTTCACCCCCCTGCTTCCTGCCCACCCCTTTTCTTTTTAGGAGCAGAGATTTTTATTTTTTTTTTTAGGATTGCTTCTTAAGGCTGACCACTGCCATTGAGAGACTAGTTACCATGGGGATAATAGTAGTAGGTTAAGATAACTAATTCCTCTATAACGCTGCAGGAGCTTAGTTACTATGGGGACAGATAAGGGGACCAATTCTCCTATTTGGTTGCCATGGCAACCATTCAGCTCACCCTTTCTCAGAGACTTTATCTCTAAGAACCAGTAGCTAGACCTATCCTTCGCCATTAGCAAAGAGCCTTATTTCTGTCGCCGTGATATTGCTATTTCACCTTCAAAAACAGCTTAACTATCCCCCATGTCTCCCGTTATATCTCTAGATGACTGGGTTCCATGGAAACCATGAAACTTTCCCAGCCTCCCCCACGGTAGGAGTTGTTGTTAGGGCCAGGAGCTACACTTTCTGTTCTTCTTTCTTCCACTTGCCGTGTGTCCATCTTACCA